>JANHFJ010003255.1:23866-38522 GCA_032468195.1 Cerberus rynchops
CAAGTAGGATTTGTGCTTTGTATTTGTAGGATGGCCAAAAGCCATGTAACAGATTAACAGTATAATAGGGTTGGAAGGGACCTTGGAGGTATTCTAGTCCAACCCCTGCTCAAATAGGAGACCCTATACCATTCCAGACAACTGGCTGACCAGTCTCTTCTGGAAAAACCTCCATTGATGGAGCGCTCCCCATTTCAGGAGGCAACCGGTTCTACTGGTTCATTGTTCTCTCTGTAGTTCGGTGAGAGTCTTCCTTGAACGGCTATCTTAGTTACAACTCTTTCCAACCAGCACTGGAATCATCTATGTATATATATTTTTTATTTTTCTGCAGGGATATCGCTCTCTGTGTGGCCAGCTTATCATTTAATCAGTGGTTTACAACACTAAGTTGCAAAGATTTCAAACTGGTGAGTGCAGCAGCCAGCCAAGAAACCTAAAAAAACCCTCCCTCCCATCTAAAACAGGTTTAATTTAGGGAAATGGAGTGGAGTGGAGTGGAGTGGAGGAGAGGAGAGAAATTCCTATTTAATGGACACACCATTGATATATTACCCAACTAACATGTATGCTGAAAATTTCTGTCATTGTTATTCAAAAACGACCATACTTAGACAATGCATTGTCAATGTGAATATCAAGTTCTATGTATACCAAAGGAAAATGTATAAGTAAAATTCAATAAGCAGGTTTAATCCTAACCAAGATTAGCACTTTGTATAAAAGCATCTTGATTATTGTGGGACAAGGGTTGGAATGAAATAGTTTTTCATGTCCCCATAACCAGGCCGGGATGAGATAATGATCAGAATGGAAGATGAGGGAGAATAGATGAAGTTGGAAAGAAACGCAACAAGGGCTTTCAATACCGATTATTGATTATTAACCTGCTGTAGATCAGTAAAACGTCAAGAAATATCTGGCCATTCTTTGGTCACAACTTTCACACTTCTTCACAACTCGGAAGGAGAACTTTTTCCTGTGCTTTCGTTCCTTAGCTTTGTTCTCTGTGTGGCTCTTTCCCTTATAACAGAATCAGATTATTCTGGAGGAGATCCTTCTGGCCCTGAGAAAATCAGTGACTTTGAAAGAGTTGGAACTGGAAAACTGTGGCTTAAAATGGTAAGCAAAGGCACTTGAACTATGGCTCGCTTAGAAATTTAAGAAATAAAATTCTAGCTGCGGCAAAATGTGGAGTTTGCAGTAGAGTAACCGACGAAGAGATCCAATAATTTAAAGCAAGCTGTAGAAGGAACACTGCAGTTATTCAGAGGCGAGTAAACTATCTTGGAAAATAACCAAACAAAAGAAGAGTCCAACCCACAAAATCAAAACAAAACTATTTAATGAAAGAGAATGAATCATTACTATTAGCAGTGGTAGCAGCAATTAAATTTGTATACTGGCCAAATCCCAATGACTCTGGGTAGTTCAACAAATTTTATTTGTTTTAAAACTATCTATTTTTAACACATAGCTCCATTATAATTTTGGAGAAACCAGAATACTGTGTTTTCAGTTATTCGTGCTGTGCGCAAAGCATCCCATCCGAACCACCGAAAAACTCAAGCGCTTGTGTAGGCTTAGAAGGACATTCATGGTTCCAGGTTGACTTTAGCTATGTTTCTAGGTTATGTTTACACACTAACCAGAAGCCAAATCAGAAATCAGTCTTTTTCAACTGGAATGGGGTCAACAATTTTGCTCAACCTCCTTGTGATCATCTTCCTCTACATTTCCATTGAAACCACAGTCTCTCTCTCTCTCGCAATCTCAAAGCTGGAAGGGAAGTCAGGGATTGTCCTCAAAGTTACACTGCATGCATGATCGCATGTTTGGTCTCCTTTCCTCCTTTTCTCCTCAACCCAGGCTGGGTTTCATAAATGTTTGATATTTCTTGGAAGCACAGAATGAAAGGAAAACCCATTCAATCTGGAATTGTTGTCAAGCAGTTGAATTCAAAGGACTGTCTCGCTGTCCATGGTGCTTGCGTTGTGTTGTGAAAAAAATATGTCATGGATAAGACACAGCCCCTTGAAGGAGGGAGCAAACTCAACTACAACTATTTGCCCACAGCCTTGTATATTGTGTGAAATTGTCTCTCTTTTGTAGTGACTTTGCTCAGCACATGGCCCTTATCCTTCAGGAATATCCAGACTCTGCATTAAACAGCCTTAATCTCTCGAGAAACCTCCTGGAGGATCGAGGTAGGGTATTCTCAATGTCTCAGCAGATGTTTTGAAGTAAGATTTCCAATAATCTGGCCATAAAAATGGATTGAGTTCATCATTACTTTTCAGGTTTTCAACTGTCTGATTAAACTGGTATGATAGAAATAGATCTGAACTTGCTGGTACCTGGATTATATAGCCAGGGCCATGGTGCCATCTTTCTCCATCCATGGAGGAGCCTGTGGATAGTTGGTTTTATGGTTAATACATTGATCAGATCTAGGGAGATCCAGGTTCAAGCCCACATTTAGAGATGGAAAGCTATTGGGAGAATTTAGGCCAATTATGGTAGAACCTCAGATGGGTGTATGCATCTGTATGAATTTGCTCATGCATCCTTCACCTGTGATACAGTATAAGCGGACAACTACCACTATAAATGGTGGGTTACACCATCCCTATGACTTGTCTCTGGTTGACTTACTCTGCCTCCAGGTATAATTGCTCTAAGCCAGACCTTCGATCAAGGGAACAAAGGTTTCCAGTCCTTGAACTTCGCAAGGACTTCTGTGACTCAGAAAGGTAAAACATCCTGTTTTCTTCTCTACAAAGCTTCTAAGGATGGATTCCATCTGTCTGTAATCCATAAACTTTCTTTTTCATTGGGTCACTATTGCTGTCTTACTGTGAGATCTATCACTGTGACAGGAGTGGGTGTGGGTTTACTTGCATAAACTGCAGCTTGTTCAGCTCAGCCTATGTCTAAATCTGGCACTGTGCACATTCCTTCCCCAGGATTTTCTCTAAAATTATTTCTTTGAGAAGTTCCAAAGGAAATTCTCCTTCATAGAATTGCATGAGCCCAGGAGTATTCTTAACATTATATTTTTGATTGTGTCTTGCTAGGAATGATGGCCTTATGTCAATCTTTCATCAGCAATGGACAGTTCAGAACCAGCCTATCCCATCTGGACCTCTCTGGAAACCCAGGAAGTTTGTTGGCTGAAGGTGGAAATGTAAGTGTGAATGATTTATGGGAGCAGTTTAACAAATAACATCTGCCTTTGTCACTCCTTAGAGAAACAGATAATCCTAGTTCCCAGGTTCAAAGAAGCCATCCTAGCCATTTTTGGTGTGCCACACAGATATTCAGGATGTGTGAATTGCCATATTCAAGTCTGAAACTATAACTGACAATCCAAGCTCAGATTGCTCCATCCTGCACATGTCTTGTGGCAATCGGGACCGGATGAGTAGACTTCAGTCTAGTGACAATGGATCTTGGAGAAGGAGGATCTCTACATTCTTGAATCAACTCAGCTCTTTGGAGCTTCAGACCTTGATCCCCAGTTCTTCACTAGTAAATCCATAATCATTTGAGTTGTTTTGTTTTTCCTGAATACAAAAATAATCAAGAGAAGACGACAAAGCCACTGGGAACCTGAAAGACAGCAAATCTCTCTTTCTTTCCAATACAGGTAGTCCTTGACTTACAACAGTTCCTTTAGTGACCATTTGAAGTTACAACAGCCTTGGGAAAAAGTCACTTATGACCATTTTTCACACTTACGCTTGGTCAGGTCAGCAAAATTCAGACGCTTGGCAACTGATTCATGTTTATGATGTCTGCAGGGGTCATGCAATCACTTTTTGCAACTTTCTGATGAACAAAGTCAATGGGGAAGCCAGATTCCTTTAACAACCTTGTTAACTAACTTAACTGCAGTGATTCACTTAACAACTAGAAAGGTCATAAAATGAGGCAAAACTCAATAAATCTTTTGCTTAACAATATAAATTTTGGGCTTATTTTGTGGTCGTAACTCAGGGACTACCTGTCATATCCCAACATTCTTCTTGGAGAACCAGACATTGATGCTTAGTCTCAAATAACGTAATATGAAGGCACACGGTCCCTTCTAGGAAGGATATTCTAAACTCTTGGTGCCCCAATCTAGACAGTCTTGTTTTTCATCCCTTCCATTCAAGTAAGTTGATAGGAGAATGACTTTATGTGCCAAATGAAATATATACAGGTAATCCTTGACTTACATCCACAATTGAGCCCCAAATTTCAGTTGCTAAGCGAGAAATATGTTAAGTGAGTTTTGCCCCATTTTACGACTTTTCTTGCCACATTTGTTAAGATCGTTGTTAAGTGAATCTGGCTTTCCCATCGGCTTTGCCTGTCAGTAGGTCACCAAAGGGGATCACGTGAATCCCAGAATGCTGCAACAGTCATAAATGTGAACCTGTTGCCAGGCGGATCCGAATGTAAATCCCGTGGGGATGCTAGCTACAACGGTCATAAGTGTGAAAAATGATCGTAAGTCACTTTTTTTCAATGCTGTGGTAACTAAGCGAACTGTTTGTAAGTCGAGGGCTACTTGTAGTAAGGATTAGATGGGAAATGAAATCTGTCTGATGAAAAGATAAATTAAGTCACTGTGGTGTGGTGATTTGCTTTGTTGGTGGCGGTTAAATAACTGATACACTTTTGTCTGGTTGTAGCCAAAGGCTTTACAATTCAGGCACATGAAAGGAATGTTAAAATGCAGAGGCATTTCCGTTTAATTGCTCTCAAACCAATACAAGTAGATTTCAAAACATAAAAACCATTTCACATACTCATATCCTTTGCAGTCAACAGCATCCCACAAGAGAAAAATTGCTCTCAATTTTCTGGCTATTTCAGCAAACTTTGCAACCAGCTCAGTGACTACGTCGTTTTCCACCCATCACAGATTTTATGACTATCAGTATCTGAGGAGCCGTTCTAATTGTTGACAAAATGTTCCTTGTAGAATTGACACATAATTGGTGAAAGAGTAAATAAAGCAAAAATATTTGCGGTTTCCCGCAATGAGAGAGAGAACATTCACGGTTCACTGATTGGGCTTGTAACTCCTGAAACAATTTCCCTACTCTGTTCAATAAAGTTGTGGCGAGAGATATAACTGGTATGGATTTTTAAATGTGATCTTTTAATCTGAATTTGGACCATGAGCCCTTTGATCAACGCTGTAATATTTTTAATATTGTTCCACCAGCTAGCATCCTGCTTACCCAGGTGAGATAGCAGATTGAAAACCTGCACTTTGTTGTGTGACACAACAAAGTCCATGTTTAGTTCACTCCTTATAAGTAAAGGGGAACATTTTAGTGAACTAAGATCACATTTAATGGCTGAAGAATCGAGGAGTGAGTTAATGACCAGATCACGCATCTTAGTGAAGCCAAATGAAAAGTTGCTTTTTGCAAAAATAAAATAAAATAAAAATCTATTTTAAAATCTTGGGCTCTAGGTTAAATCAAGCACTGCTGGTTTTTCACAGTCACATGGCCAAAATTCAGCAGAAAGGTTCTTTAAAAGTCAGTCCCTTAAATGACTGGCAAATATGCAACCTTGCACCCTTTTTTAAGCTATTCCAACCTTAAAATCTTTTGGTCCGTGAAGATATTGGTAGTTCCGTGGAAACATTGGAAACATCACTGATGAAGCTGAAGCAGAATTATAATCTCCTAAAATCATTTCACAGCAGTATTTTCAAGCCTGCTCCATTTCTGAACGCTTCAGGGGCAGGTAACATTATGTACAGCTGGACCTGGACTTACAGCCATTGGTTCAGCGACCGAACTAACAACAGCAATGAAAAAAGTGACTTGAGATCAGTCATCAAAAATTTGGATTTATTTATTTTATTTAGAAAATTTATATTACTGCCTACTCTCACGTGGCAACTTACAAGGGTATAAAAGTAATAAAAATAATAAAATAATAAATCCCCCACTACCACCATCCACCCCTTGGTGACAACACACAATCGATTCAACCATTTAATGGGCTCCATCCCACTTTGGGTTCCCCAGGCCCATTGTCAAAACCACGTTTTCACTCTCTTACGAAAGAGTGTCAAGAGTGTGGGCCAGTCTAATTTCTGACAGATGCTGTTCCAGAGGGAGGGAGCCACCATGGAGAAGGCCCTTCTTCTGGATCCTGCCAGATGTATCTCCTTAGGGGATGGGATCCTCAGGGGATGGGATTCGCAACATTCCTCGCCTTTCCACTCTAGTGGGGAGTAGATGCTTGACAACTGGTATGTAGCATCCTGGGATCATGGGATCACCAGTTGTGACCTTCCCAGCTGGCTTCTGACAAACATAATCAATGGGGAGAGCTGGGATTTGCTCAACCAACAGGAATCACTTAAGAACTGCAGCGATTTGTTTAACAATGATGGCAAAAACAGTTGTAAAATCGGGTGCAAAGAATTTTGCCTTTGTTTAGGCATGGAAAAATTCTGGCCCTGAATTGTGGTTATAAGTCGATGTCATGCCTCAAGTTAGACGTTCTTGAGAAAATCACAGTAGCAATTTCTCTTTGCATCCTTTTTCCTCTATCTCTTTTTTTTTTTTCAGGGCTTGTTTTCCTTCCTGAGTCAGCCAAATGCTCTGGGTCATCTCAATCTCTCTAGGTCAGACTGTGCTCTGGATATGGTGAGCAACTACCCTAGCAACCATTGTTTCCGATTCTCCTGGAATGTATGACATCCTGTCCTTTTTTTTTTGGCATCCTTTTGGATGAAGTCCATCATGACTGCAAAGGATGTCATGAACACCTGTAGTAAAACCAGGAGTTGACGTGTTTCTTACCATGTTCCTGGCTGTTTTTATTCCTCTTGCCAGCTCTTCGGTGCCTTGGCCGGTGGATGCTGTGTAAACCTGACTCATCTGGACCTCTGCAAGAACATTTACTCTCACAAGTAAGAACCTGAAATGTTTTGCTGAACTTCTCGGGCTGGGGGGGGAGACAGGTTGGCGAAGGGGGTGGGAAGTTGCACGCTGCAGTTGCACGCTCACCTGCTTTGGAATTTGCTAGAGCAGGGTGTCAAACTTGCAGCCCAGGGCCTGGATGTATCACATGCTGGCCATGCCCACACCCAGTTTAGTGAAGGAGGGAAAAGTCGCCATAGGTCATGTGACGAGGCCATGACGATGCAAGTTTGACACCCCTGTGCTAAAGGAATGAACATCATTGGCATTGAAAAATTCCCCATCTGTCAATTGCAAAAGGCAACTCTGCTTGGAACAGCTTACATCCTACAATGATACTTTTAATACCATTGAACGACAACATCTGCCTCTCCTGGGTCCTTTGGAAAGGATGCAATATGTGGATAAACATACCAAATCCAGTATGAACATCTGGCTGACTGATGAACCCCAGTAAATCTTCCTAAGGACCCAGAATCAAACCACATCTGCATATCGCAATTTATTGGGAAGGACTCTGTTGGTGGATAAAAATGCCAAATTCAGTCCAAACGTCTGGCTAACTGTGCAAACAACCATAACAATGAATAATGAATGAATAATGATAATGAATAGTAATAGGTGCCTTGTGTAAACCCAAAATATCTGGAGCCACCACTTAAATACCATCAGCATTGACAAAATCCCCAATTGCCAATTGCAAAAGGCAGGTTGACTTGTAACAGTCACTTAACAAGTGTGGCAAGAAAACTCGTAAAACGGGACAAAGTTAACAAATGTCTCACTTAACAACATAAAATTTGGGCTGAATTGTGGTCATAACTAGAGGACTAACTGTATATTGCTTTAATCTTTTCTGCCATCTTGTTATGATGTAGATATTAAAGATAGAAATACATAAGTAGAATCCAGTGTGCTTTTAGGATGGCAAGATGATACTTACTTTCATAATGCTTATTTTAGAATTTTAATGAAACTGGCTCTCTGTCTAGTACATAAAAGATTTGACTTGTTCCTGATGCTAACAGAAGCCCTGATCTTGAAGATGTAATCATTATACGTGTTTGTAATTTAGATCTTGAGAATAATCTCTGCCAGAATTTGCATTTGCACATTAAATCTTGGAGGTCCAGAGTCATTTGTGTTCTCAAGATGCAATCTATAGTAGCAATATTTCTTCTGCAGCCTCATGCGGCCAACATCTACTTGGTTTTTACTAGCCTTTCGTGCCTCGCAGGGAGCTGTCCAGCAACAATTGACAAACTGCCTTATTATGAAGACAAGAGAAAGGGCCCTCTCCAGATTGTTAAACTAGAAGCAACTCTGTGCAAGATACTGCAACAGCCACCAGGCTGCAAAATTTTAAAAAGTGATGGATGAATCTATTCATTTTTATTTCCATCGTTTTTTTAAAGTTCATTCTTCTGTTGATCTGGTTAGAACCGCCGTAGGAGAATCTGTTGTGTGTTTTTAAAGCTAAATGCACTTACATCTGCAAGCATTTTATATCCTGCTTTTCCTAATAAATACAGTACCTTAATTTATTTTCACATCTTTTTTTTTAAACAGTTGAAGCGCTCCACAAAATTTCATTCCTTTTTGAAAATATACAGTATTTGCAGAAATAACTAAATAAATTATGGGTTCTGGCCTGCTGGTTCGAGAGAGCAAAATGCTTTTTGTTGGATAAATATTCTATCTCCAAGTATTCAGAACTGCTGCATCCTTCTTTTTAGAATATCAAAACTTGCATTTCCTTTATGTTGAACTCTGTCCCTAGTAATTATTTGGATTCATCTATGGCAATGCTTCTCACCTTCAGAAACTTTAAGATACATGGACTTCAGTTCCCAGAATTTCTGGAAGTTGAAGTCCACACATCTTAAAGTTGCTGAGTTTGAGAAACACTGATCTATATGTTGTTCCCTGGTTTGCCATTACTTTCTTCGTCTTCTTTTCCAAAATTCCCCTTGAATTACTAATCAAATCTGATATCGCTTAATTTTCTGTGATCAACCAAAGTCAGTTGTGACTGGTTGTAAATACTTGGATCCTCTGACTTCCCCAAAATACTGTTCTTCGTTGGATAAAGGCTGTGGAGTGTAGAAATGGGGAAGAGTTCCTTTAGAGATGCTATTCTATCCGAATTCATGCTGGGTTTGTGGTACTCCACTACTACCATTTCCCGGAAGAGATGTGATTGCTTTCCAAGAGTTGGTGGGCCTTCACATCAAATTTAGGAGCCTGCCTTTTTTTTTCCCCTCAGAAAATCCAGAGGTGATCCTTTTGCAATCGGACAGTTCTTCAGCCAGGCCACTGCCCTACAACATGTTTCCTTGTCTGGAACCAAGCTTCCACCGGAGGCTTTAAGGTAACGGAGAGATGAAAACTTTGAGCTGAGTCTCCTGAGGGGAGAGACAGAAAGATGAAATATGGCCACGACATGGGACAAAATGCATGAAGGAATGTGTCGACAAGAGAGCTGGCTAATTCATCCCTTGTTTTCTTTTTGGTTTTCCTCAGAGCTTTGCTTCAGGGTTTAGCCAACAACACCCAACTGAAGAACCTGCATCTGGACCTCAGCAGCTGTGAGGTAAACAGTGATTTCCTAGGAAACACCTCTGAATGAGGGTACAAGAGCTAGAAATTTGAAGTGAAGAAGTTGGAAATACGCAGGGAACACAATAATTACAGTTTCCCCTCCCTCCACTTGAAATTCACCTAGGAGAATAAGGGGAGGTTGTCCTAAATGTCTGTGGAGACTCTCAGTCATCCAGGTTAAGAGGCAACCGGCCTTTCTTTGTTTTTCCTTGAAGACATTTCATTCTAAACGTATTTCCTGTCACCGAGAAGGCCGCGGTTCCACGATTCCATTATGCAGATATAATTTTTGCCAAAATTGCACACTGACAGCCTTTTTTGCATTTAAATCAAGCCAAACGGAATAGGCTTGATTAGAAAGATTGTGTTTTAATCAATTTTACTCATTAAAACAGCCGCATCTTTTTTTTTTTCAGGTGGGTCTGGAAAAAAAAAGTGGGCCTGCTTTAATGAAAAACAATTTTAAAAAGCTATGTTTACCCAAGGTCTACAACATTTCTTTTGAGTCAGTTTGGGGGCCTTACATCTTCCCTGAGAAAAAGCGACAAGCTGGATTTGGATGATCTGCTCTACTGTTTATTCCTAATCATAATAATTCCGTGCACGCTCCATATTGTGAGATATCTGTCAATAGATATAAGCTGCTTTCAGTAGCTATGGAGAAGATATATTGATCCTAGAAGCTTCTGGAGATTAAACAGATCATAGTTTTCTGAATAGTTCAACGTTGCTACAACAAAACTATCTGACCCTCAACTACTATGATCTTTATTTCATAGCTGAGATCGGCAGGAGCCCAAGTGATCCAGGATCTGATATCAGATGCCAGTTCAATCTGTGACTTGAATTTGTCAGACAACGGTAGGTCTATTTGTTCTCTGCCAGCCTGCTGAGAATAAGGAGAGGATGATGTTTCCTACATTTTTCATCCTGACATTAACTGAAGCAGTTGTCACTATATCTGGATAGCAGTCAGTACAATAATTCCTCTGGCTTTCAACTAAGAAAGTAGATTAAAAAAATTCTTTGTGGGATATCCAGAGTGCTCATTTAGTTCATAACCGAGTTTGCAGGCACAAAGACTTCCCAAAGAAGTGGGAAGGTGGGCTGTTGCTAGGTTTATAGCATCTAAATATTGGGTTGTTGTTGTTTTTTGCAAGACATACCCCCTCCCCTTTTTATTCAACCCAGGTTATCTTGCTAAGCACTGCTTTCGGTGGAAATCTTTGTCAATGGATTGTCTGCCTCATCTTCCCTCTCCGTATTGGATGGGTAGGCAGCATGCATAGAAAGACTTCCCTGGCCCCATTACAGAATAAGCTAACGAAGTTGGAAGGGATGTTGGCGGTCTCCGAGTCCAACCCCCCGCTTAGAAAGAAACTAAGTGCGCCACCACTGCCTCTATACCAATTTCAGACAAATGGCTATCCAATCTTTTCTTAAGAACCTTCTCAAGAGAGATTCCACAGGAGGACAATCTGGAAATCCACTTTTGGTACAGTTGTTAAGGTGCTGGATTAGAAACCAGGAGACTGTGTGATCTACTCCTTGCTTGGGTGGGGAGCCAATTGGGTGACTCTGGACCAATCTCTGAGATGGTTGAGAGAGAATTAGACTACTAGAATAACAAAACAATAGTTGGAAGCGACTTTGGAGGTCTTCTAGTCCAACCCCCTGTACAGGAAGAAAACCCTATACCATTTCAGCCAAATGGTTGTCCAATCTCTTCTTAAAAGCCTCCAGTGATGGAGCACCCACAACTTCTGAAGGCAAGCTGTCCCACTGATTAATTGTTCTCATTGTTAGGAAGTTTCTCCTTCGTTCTAGGTTGCTTCCCTCCTTGATTAGTTTCCACCCATTGCTTCTTGTCCTACCTTCGGGTGCTTTGGAGTATAGCTTGACTCCCTCTTCTTTATGGCAACCCTTTAGATATTGGAAGACTGCTATCGTGTCACCTCTAGTCCTCCTTTTCATTAAACTAGACACACCCAATTTCTGCAACTGTTGTTTGTATGCTTTAATCTCATCTGCTTGCTTTCTGGGAATGGGAGGAGAAGAGGAATATGTTTATTTTTAAATGACTACGTCGTTTAACGTCTCTGGCTGCCCTCCAAAAATTCAATAAAAAACGAACAGTCAGATCTCATTTTTTTTTTTAAAAAAAACCTACCCTAAAATAACAAAAATGGCCTTGCAATTTTGTGAGTAGTCCTTCTCCCGTAAAAGCCATTGGCGAGAACAAGTCCACTGCACCCTTTCAGCATTTCCAGGGTGTACAAATGGCTCAAAATATTTACCTCCTCCTGAATGAAGACACCTGTGGTTCCTGTTTGAATGCCTCTTTTTTTCCAGGCTTTGATTCTGACATGGTGACCCTGGTTTTGAGCCTCAACCGAAGCAAATCCATTAAGCATGTGGCATTAGGGAAGAATTTTAACATCCAGTCTAGGTAAGCCTTCAGCCCTCTCTTGGCATTGAAGAAAAAAAAAAGCAAGCCAAAAATAAGATAGCATTGCTATGCTTTCAATAAGACTAGAGCCATCCACAGAATAGGCATCGTAATTAAAAATGGCTCTGCTGCTGATGAGAATTTGAAACAAAGATCTGCTGATGCTCAACTGAACATCCGGTTACATAATCAAGAAGCCATCTGTATTGCACTCAATTGTCCAGGGTTCTAAATTTTTGTAAGTTGTAAAGGCCGAAAGGTTACAGCTCTTGCAAGATTAAAACAACTTCAGTTCCTCAAGTCCAGGCAGAAGGTGTTTTATAGCACTAGAAATTTCTGCATCAGACCAATCTACTGGGGCAATTGGAGACCTCTTACGAGAGATTTAATTATATGAATTAAAGCTCAAGAGTTGTCAAATTCTTTTTGTTTCATTCCCCTAGAGAGACTCTAGTTGACACCTTGCACCGGATTGTTCACCTCACTCAGGATGAAGATTGTGTAAGTGAGACTTTTTTTTAAAAAAAAAGGAAAGCTTCATTGTCTGTAGTATCTCACCATCTCTGGGGCAAACCTATCAATATCCCTGTTTTTATAAATTTGAAGTCTTACCAAAGTCCGTGTCTATTTGATAGCAGGCTGATAATTAAAATATAATCTGTTTTCAAAGTTTGAATTACAGATCCATTTTGTACAACATGCAAGACCAGGGGTGTCAAAGTCACATGGTCATGGAGGCGTCACGTGACATATCATGATGCATGATGCATCCAGCCCTTGGGCTGTGAGTTTGACAGTCCTGTGTTAAACTAAGCTAAAATGAGATTGGGAAATGTACTTCATCTTCTTCTGGAAAAGCCAGCCATTGTCTCTGTATGTGTAATGGCGTATAGGAAGGACCTTGGGAGACAGGAGGAATAGTCACAGGTGGATAAGAGGCAGCATAGCTCACAGTAGGAATGTGAGTGTGTCAAACATCTCAGAAGGGACCTTCCCTAGTTTCTTGAGCTGCAAAGGTGGTGGGAGGCAGAAATGTATTTTCAGGCTTGCAAGATTCTGTGATTTCTTTTCTCCATTCGTGTCAGACGCACCTACAACTGATAGACATACAGCATTCAATACTCAGTGAACAAAACTGGTATAAAATAGGTCCTAGAAATGTTGCATGTGTAAAACTATGTAGGATACATAAGATTAAAATTAAAGGACATTCACCCAGTATTGGACCTAGTCAATAGCGTTTTCTCTCGCCAGCATGTGTCTTCCTCCAAACACGTTGAAGGACATCGTATCCACCGTAGAAGATGTGAGATGGATTGTTCTTCTTCACATTCACACAAATTATCTCCCTACAGGGAAGCCCCATTTTCTTGGATTGTCCCTCGATCTTCCTAGCCCAGCACACAGTCTTATTTAGCAATTTCCACACAGGCCAAGGTTATTCTTGACCAGGCTGGTCAACTCCTGACCATTCTGTTAATGTCACCTTAAGATAAAGTAGAGCTAGTTCTTCTGGATGTGTTTCCATTCTGGACTACCTTGCAAGGCTGATAGTATGTTAGGTAAACTTTGATTGTTCCCGTTCAAGCCGTTTATGAACAGTGCATGTCATAGGAATTATGCTTTAACCTGGTTTAGCTGATTGTGTGACCTCAGCCACTGAGTCAGTGGAAGAGACCCAAGGAATTATTATTCTAAGTAATAATATGCATTTATTTATTTATTTAAATATGATAAATTATGAAAACATGATCATTGCTTTTGAGTTCAGTCTTAACAAGGCTTAGTACATTGTATGTGAACCAGCCTACCTATTCCTTGTCCTCTCTGATATGACCAAAATGGATGTCAGCATTTAGAAGGTTTCTGCTTTGGTTTGCCCTGATTTTATTTCAGTCCGTTGAATCTGTATCGGTGGCCGAATCACGCCTGAAGCTGAGAACCAGCATTCTCCTCGATGGTTTAGGAAGCAGCAGCCATCTTGTGGCCTTGGATATCAGTGGCAATGCCATGGGAGACTTGGGTGCCAAAATACTGGCCAAAGCTTTGTCGGTGAATAAAACTCTCAGGTGTGTCGGACGGCCTCTCTATCAACTGACGAAAGAGTGGGACTGGGAAGACAGAATTTGTTAGAATGATTTTTTTTTGTTTACCAGAGAGATAGTCAAGCTTTGTCTCTGACTTATCAAGGTAGAAGAATTGAGGGGCAAAGTCTACGTTTCCCCAAAGGTGACTGATTGAACTGGCTGAGTTCAGAAGCCTGAATAGGATTGGACTCGGGTGGAACATGGGTGGAACACCAGCAGAAAACCTCAGGGCTATTGTAGACGGCCACAAAGATCATCTTGAGGGCAACACTCAGAACCTGTTTCAGAAACAACAAGGGCAAGAAACATTCCTTAAGGAAAGGAGAAAAACCAAGGAGGAGATAAACTCCTTCTTGACTTCTTGGAGTATGAGAGGCAGGGGAGGAAAAACACAACCCAACTTGCAAGGTTGTGTTACTATGACCTATCTCAATAATGCACAGGTGAAATTCAGCAGGTTCTAGCAGGTTTGCCAGAACCGGTAGTAAATTTTCTAAACAGTTCGGAGAACCGGTTGTTAGAAGAAATCTTTTGTTTTTTCCCACTTTACAGGGTTAATCCTGTAAGGAAGGCAG
>JANHFJ010003257.1:12709-23151 GCA_032468195.1 Cerberus rynchops
GGAACATGCTGTAAAAGTTTAGTAGCCCCAGGAAGGCTTGCAGCTCTGTTTTATTTGATGGGGGTGGGGCGTTGTGGATTGCTGCTGTTTTGTTTTTCATGGAGTGAATGCCAGCCGCATCAATTTTAAATCCCAAAAATTCTACTTCCGGAACACCAATTAAGCATTTTTTTTTATTCAATTTAAGCCCCGCTCCCCTGAATCTTTGTAGTGTTGTTCTTAGCTTGTTGATGAGGTCCTGGTGGTTGACTGTGGCTATGAGGACGTCATCAAAATATGGGGTGACTCCAGGGATGCCCTGCAATAAACGTTCCATTAATGACTGGAATATGCCAGGGGCTGTGCTTTCCCCAAATTGTAGGTGTGTGCACTTGAACGCCCCTCTGTGGGTGATGATTGTCTGTGCTTCCGCAGTTGCATCATCCACTGGCAATTGCTGGTAAGCTTGTGCTAGGTCTAGTTTTGTGAAAAATTTTCCTTGGCCCAGAGAATGGAGAAGGTGTTGGATTACCGGAATCGGATATGCGTGCCATTGTAATGCTTTGTTCAATGTGCATTTGTAATCAGCACATAGATAAATAGATCCATCTGGCTTGATGGGGGTGACAATTGGGGTCTCCCATTTGGCGTGGTCAACTGGCACCAGGATCCCTTGGGCTATTAATTTGTCCAATACTTCATCAACTTTGGGTTTAAGGGCCAATGGCACCCTCCGGGGTTTGATTCTGATAGGTGATACCCCTGGGTCTAAACTAAATGATATGGGCATCCCCCGGTATTTCTCCAGCTCACCGTTAAACACGTCCTCGAATTCTCTGGTGATGTCTGTGTTCAGGCTGGTGGTGATCTGCTTGATCTCCCCAATGTGTTGTCCTAGGTGGCGGAACCAGTCTCTGCCTAAAAGGTGGGGAAAGGTTCCATCTGCAACCACGAGAGGCAGGTAGTCAGAGAATTTTTGATGTTCCACGTGGACGTCTATCTGGCCCAGGATGGGAATTTGGCATCCCTGGCAGTCGTGTAAGGCTGTTGACGCTGGAGTAAGGTCCCCCTTCTTGAGGTTGGGCATTAGTTTTCTTAAGTATTGCCAGGACATGATTGTGACCGGGGAGCCGGAATCGATCATTTTACAGTCCTTGCCACTAACGCTGACCACGGTGCTGAAAACTTCCGAGCCTTCTCCTTTGCGTGAGGTCTGCTGAATTCCTTCACAGATTGTGAAGCAATCCTCGTCTGGTCTTCTGAGGATGTTGGGGGTCCATCTGGTGTTGTAAGATGGCCCCCTCCTGTAGGCTGTGCCATGTGGACCTCGTGTTGGGGCTGCTGGTGGTGGCTGTGCAGGGGGTAGGGCTCTGCAGGCACAGAAGATGTGTCCCTTTTTTGAGCAGTTGCTGCAATATGATTGCAGGTAGGGACAGTTGGTGCGCGCGTGGCTCCCATTGCATCTGGCACATTGTGTTTGGCATGGTTTGGTGGCCATCTTGGGGCCCCTCGTGGGCCGGACCAACTGGACGTCACCATCTTCATCTGGGTCTTCCTCGAATTCCCCCTCGTCTGTCACCTGGAACACCATGTCGTTCGTCTTGGCTTGGCCGGGGGGTAGGCTGCTTCCAGAGCCAGCATTTCTTGGATGGCTGTTTCAAGGGTAGTGTCGGTCTGGCCACCAGCCTTCATCAGAGCTTCTCATCACAGAGGCCTCCGACTAGCCTGTCCCGTATCATCCAATCAAGCTGGGTGTCGAATTCGCAGTCTGTGGCCAGGACTCTCAGGTCTGCCAGGAATTCTGCGATGGTTTCTCCCTCAGCCTATCTTCTGGCTTGGAAATTTAGCCTCTGGGACAACGAGGAAGGTTTGGGTGCATACTGCACTTGCAGCTTTTTCTTTAGTTCGGGCCAATCTATCTCCCACAATGTTTGTGGCGATGCCACTGAATTTGCCATTTTCTGGACGGCCTTGCCACAGATGTTCAGAAAAATACCTTGCTTTTCTTGATTTGTGGGGCCGGTTTGATGAGTGCCAACGAGTTAGAATTCAAAGCTTTGCATGAAGAGGTCCCATGTCTCCGCTTTCAGGTCGTATGGGTCGCAATGGAGTGAGTTGTTTGCTGTGGTTGCCATTGCCGGTGGCACAGATGGCGCGGGTGGCGTGGTGGACATCTCGGCGATCATTGGCTACTGGTGGGTCTGGAACTCTATTGTTCAGAATCCCACCTTCGTCGGCAGAGTTTTAGCCGAAAACCCGGTCTCTCTAGCCCAAAAAATACATCAGGTGTGGGAACGTTTGGATGACCACGAGGGGTCCCTTTATTAGCTAACCATGAGCAAAACTCACGATGAGCTTTTGCAAGATTGTAACTGGAGGAATTCAGGCGAGCCGCGGATTTTATATTTTGCCACAGCTCCACTTGTTACGCTTACCATTGGCTGGCTGTTCCAGCCAATGAGAATCGTCCAGCCGGCAGCCAACCCACTGCCGGTTGAAGAGTTTGTGTAGGCGGACCAGAGTGGAAAACCCACCTGCGCGTGCGTGAAACACAACAGTTGGAAGAACCAGTTGTTGGAAGAAATCTTTTCCCACTTTACAGGGCCAATCCTGCAAAGAACGCAGGAAGCCAACATTCTGGTATGCCTGTGTTTCTAGCCTAATCCTTAGCTTAATTGCCCTTCTGTTTCAAGTGTTTTCAGAAACTTCCTAATAGTTTTTGCCTGTAACAGCCTTAATGGTTCTTGGCAGTATGGCCAGACTTTCTGTGTGCAGCTTAAAGATTGTTAAACGGTTGTTTAAAGTTTTTTGGAGTATACTTTCAACATTGCTGGAACAGCTATTTACAGAAGGATTGACATAGCCATAGAAGAAATGTGTCAGGATTCCACACATCAGCAATGCAATCAGAACTCCGAAGAGACGAAAGTCTTTAGAGTAAGATTTTTTTTTTGAAGACATTGTACTGGAGAAATCTGAATCTAAAATTCCTGGGCTTTCTCCATCCAAGTAAAGTGAAAGTTCCTCTCCAATAAGTCCCACATGTCAGCTTCTTGCCAATCCATTCAAAGACACATCAAAGCTCTGCTCTGCAGTCAGCCCCCACCAGGTGCTAATTCTTCAAAGAATGTTAATTTGACTACCAACTATTCTCTAAGAGATTACCCCTCCCAATTTTCCAGGCTCCAACAATGGCAGCATAGAAGCCTCTGTGGGCAATATGGCTTCCAATGCTGACACTTTCTGTGTTTTCTTTTTTCTTTATTTTTAAGCATTTCTAACAGCAACCTAAAGTTTTGTAAACTTTTTTATTTTTACTCTAGACAAAGGTGAAAATGGGGAACCATATCAAAGGAGGAAAGGTGCTGGCCATAGTCAGCCAGATCTTCCTGCAGTGTCCCACACATTCAAAGACAATGTTCCTGTTCCGGCAAGTAGCAGTTGGAGGAGGATCATGCTGTTGATTTTCGCAATAACAATACACAACATTCCTGGTAAGCCCTGTTTTGCTCTTTTGGGGTCTCTAATTCTCACACCTGAAAATACCATAGGTAGGGTTTTCATTATGGTCTTAAGGAGCATCCAAGTAATATTGCAAGTGCTTTTCAGATTTGATAAATAAGGTCAATAAAGGGACTGCTAATAGGTTCAGTACAGAGAGTGATGTTGGCATTATAATTGTGTCTCTGTAATGCAGGAATGATGAATGACCTTCTAAGTTTACTTTGAATTGAATGCAAATCAAAACAAATTTTATTCATCATGTGCACAGTCACACATGGTACAAAATGCAGTGAAATGTGTCATTCTTAATGACAAAAAAAGTAAAAGTAAAAAAGAGGTTTATGTAGTCGCCAGTAGAGCTCAACTTAAGGAGGCTCTATCTAAAAGATGTACCATAGGACCCACTATTCAATGTTAAAAGGAATGGAAACCCCATTGTTATGGATACAACAAGAGATATCAGGCTCTTTGTCAGCTGCTTCAAATTTTTTGTTCTTTACAAGTACAATTCTCATAGTTTACTTTATCAGTATTTATTGAAATAAATGGTACGAAGTTAGAAAAATGACAGCAATTGAGCTATTTTCCCAATGAACAAATATTTTGCCTATACTTTTTGACATTCATTTTATATTCTTTTTAACAGCCTTTAACCTGACTAGAGAATCTTAAAGCTCTTTGTTTATATGATGATCTCCTAAATCTTTGAACCAACAGTTATAGGAGGCATATTTTGCCATTACATCTTCCCATATGCCTTTTCAACTTCCCTGTCAAGCATAGAACTCCCATCAAGATTTCTCTTGTCAAGATTTCTGCCATCAAAAATACTAAATTTTTCAGTTCAACCAAAGTCATCTATGTGTTGCCACTCTGTGGTTCCATGTATCATTCTCTTGAAATATATTGTAATTTAAAGAAATCAATTTGCCATTGGTTTTGATTGTAGCAAAGAGGTTGATGCTCATTGTAGCCTGAAGTGAATCTTCTTCAGCCAGTCAGATAAGTAGACAAAATAATTGTAAA
This sequence comes from Cerberus rynchops, assembly GCA_032468195.1. Taxonomy (NCBI): domain Eukaryota; kingdom Metazoa; phylum Chordata; class Lepidosauria; order Squamata; family Homalopsidae; genus Cerberus; species Cerberus rynchops. The sequence goes on from JANHFJ010003257.1 coordinate 17,219, forward strand.
GAATTTTAAATCAGTAAATTGATGAATGATTTGAACATTATATCCCCATTCATTTAAATATTTTAGAGGATTTGGCTAATGTTCAGACATTCAAAAAGGCATGCTAGGCAAAATGGCTTTAGATAGATAAATGCCCTTAAAATTGCATATTTCTTTTGGTCTTATGATTAAACCAAACTGCACTCTATATGGGTCTGCCTTTGAAGATTATCTGGAAGGTACAGATCTTTCAAATTGCGGGGTCACAACTACCGGTAATAATGAGCACTCCTTGTTGTACACCTGTGCCGCCTCTACTATGTGAGCTGCATTGGCTACCAGTTGGCTTCTAGGTGACAATCAAGGTGCTGGTTGAAATCTCTAAAGCCTTTGTTGCATAGGATCTTGTTATTTGAGGGATTATCTACCTCCCATTGTATTTGCCTACCCAGTACATGTGGGCAGAGTGGATGCAATCCCTTCTGTTAAATGTTGTCAACTTGTGTGATCTAAGAAGCATGCCTATTCGGACATGGTCTCACCTACTGAAACAGCATCTCCCACCCTCTGAGATACTGATGGCATCCACTTTCCTGAGATTTCAAACATCCCATAAAACCTGCCTTTAGTTCCATGCTTGGGATTAATGTGTTGACAGGCAGGTTGTTATTGCTTTTTATAGTAGCTGTTTTAGTTTAGGTTATCTTGTTTTATTTACCGTATATTTTTAATTGTTGTAACACTGCATTAGATTTTATAAGTTGCCCAGAGTCTGTTGAAGTGGATATAACAAATTGAAATAAATAAATGAGTGTTCTTGTTCAATAAAATACAACTTCTCATATACAAATAGGAAAAAAAGTAACTTGATAACTTTCCTGAAAACCACATAACCAAGATGTACTGTGCGAACCAATGTCCAAAGGGCATTTTCTGAGTTGAAGCTAATAAGCATGCAAGAAATTTCTCAAATCAAGTGAGACTGAGCTTTGGAATGGCATAGCAAGAGTCCTAGGCTCAGTTAACATTCCCTTTCTTGAAGAAACTGCAGAAATGGAATGACATGTTTATACCCTACTCAATCTCTCTGGTGTAAAAGGTAATGAGAATCTGGTGTAGCGTGAAGTTAAAGCTATAGCTTCAACTTGAAGGGTAGATTGCCACGTGATAAGATCAACAGGAAATTCTTTATCTTACTTCCCTTTGGAAGGCATTCCATTGATCAAGTTCTTTCAGCCATCTATTCCTTTACATGTATGTAATTGAAAGTCTGTGGAAGATTTCTTGCTCTGCGTAACGTAAGAAGGGAATGATATATTGCATTATATTCTCTATATCTCTTCTATCTTGATACAATAGACCATAGGAAATAGTTTTAAAATATTTCGATTTAGGGTGTTGTTGTTTATAGATAAGATTACAATATAGGATTTTTTTTCCTATATTCTAGGTTGAAAGGAAGGTATATTGGATAAAAAGCAGATTGCAAGGAGGAAAATTTATAACAGCTTCCCCATTTTTGCTATTGGCTCTGCCCTTTATTTTAGAGCTTGCAGCCAATGAAATTTCCCCCAAAAATCTGAACTTAAATATCAAATTTGGTGAACAAATTATCTGTTAGGATCTGCTAAACAAATTTGCTCTTTATTTCTATATATTACGATTTGAAGCATCCAAGTTATATATATTAATCAGAAATATATGTATGTTTAATATTCAACCGCATTTATGGTTCAAGGAAATTCATGTAGCAATAGCACTTAGATTTATATACCACTTTATAGTGCTTTACAGCCCTCTCTAAGCTGTTTACAGAGTCAGCATATTGCCCCCAACAATCTGGGTCCCCATTTTAAAAACCTCAGAAAGATGGAAGACTGAGTCAACCTTGAGCCGGTCAGGATTGAACTCCTGGCAGTACTGCATGGAGCCTAAAGTTTTGAATTCTAATCACTGTGCCACCACAACTCTAGGTATCTGTAATATTAAGTGATGTACAGTTTAGGAATTTATTTCTCTGGATGCTATTTCTGTTTGTTTCATTTTGGGGACCTGGGAAATCCACAACAGGTTTCTTCTCCCTGGAAGCTGACCTTTAACATGATCCATATTTTTAGCTCTTAAAATCCCAATCAAGCATCAACAGATGGGAGCAGTAATTCAATTTAATAATAAGCAAAATATCTTCTGGCTTATGTATAAGCTATATAACAAAATGAAAATCTGTTCATTTCATCAAAAATATCAGAAAAGTTTCTTCAAACATATCTGGGAAACTGTGTTTTAAAATTAATAAGAACTAAATTTAAGGGAAATATCTATTAGAACTTCCAAGGTAAGTTCTAATTAGGTAGAAGATCTTCAAATCTAAAAAGCAAAGACATTATTTTGGACACAATTAGGCACAAAGGTAATAAAAATGCTATAAACCAGGGGTGGCGAACCTATGAACATCTGCCGGAAACAGCACGCCAAACCGTCCCGTGAGCTTTCTGGCATGGCAAATAGTCCTATGTGCCCCGCGCAGCTCCACTGCCTCTGCAGCCCATTCTCGCGCTCCATAACGCGCAGCCCCCACAGCCCGTTCTTGCACTCCATTGCGCACTAGCCAGCTGGCTTTTGCTGTGCGGGAGCGCTGAAACCCGGAAACGCAGCGTCCCAGCGTGCACACGTGCTCTGAGAGCCAAATGTTCAGTTTGTGATATGTGCATGTGCACCAGTCAGCTGTTCATCACACGTGCATGTGGGTCATGCTGGGACATTGCGCTTCCTGGTTTCGGCACTCTTGCGTGGCAAAAGCCAGCTGGCTAGCATGCGATGGAGTGCAAGAACTGGCTGCGGGGGCTGCGCACAAGGAGCGCGGGAACGGGCTGCAGAACCAGCGGGGCTGCGTATGGCTCATGGGACGGTTTGGCGTGCCCTTCTGGCACTAAGGACGGCACTTGATGACGCAAAAGGTTTGCCACCACTGCTATAAACTGTTAGCCCATGAGTATAAGAAGATCAATATATTTACACAATATATATCCAATATATATCCAATATCCAATATATTTATAAGAAACCATTTGCTCTCTTTCCTGTGAGCAAAAAATGGAAGGCCATTATCATTCTCCTATCACTTCAGCAGGTCAAAGACTTAGTTGGGGAGATCAAGTAACACTCTTGACAAAAGCTATTTCCTAAATGGATAAGAAAATATGACTTACATGTTTTAATATGGCTATTAATGTTTCTTCTCCTGACTTTATAACAAAAATTGCTAACCTTGACAACTTCAAGACCTGTGGACTTCAACTCCCAGAATTCCCCAGCCATCAAGGGGGATTAATATCATCATGGCTTCCTTACCATTCCTCAGCATCTTTGTTAGATGCATTTTCACTGTTCTGCTTCTGATAGTTGTTCACATAGTACTTATTTTGTCTTGGACTTGTGATAACATGGCAAAGACAAACCTGTAGAATTCTGACTGTGAAGTAGCTGTTTGTACATTATTCTTACTAATGCCATGGCGGTTTTAATAACCTTAAGAGGAAGTGTTTTTTTCCCTTTTATAAAATCAAAAAGCAGTTAATTCAAGGGAGCACCTTGGTTTTTACCTCATAAAGGTTAATTTGTTTCAGCTGGCAACTCTAATTGGACTTCATCCTTTTTGCAAACTGTCAAACATCATTTCAAATAAGGATGGAGTGAGAATGGGTATATCTTTCTGAATGCTACCCTGCTCCTTTGTCAGAAGCGCAACAGTGGGCTATTTTTTTTACTGTCTCTCAAGACAAAAAAATTCTCTGTAAAGAGAAGACAATCCCCTCTTCACAATAGGTCAATTGCAATAATCTCACTGTTGCTAGAGTGAGGTCTTGAAAGGGCCTGCCTAACCTTTTTAATCTTTCTTGTTCAGGACAAAGCTACCTTCAGATAATTATAGAGGCCCCAGAATGATCTCCCTTATATTTAAAGGTCATGGCATTAATGTCTTTTCCCCCCCCTCCCCATAATGCTCATGTGAGCAGTATGTGAGAACAGCATCTTCAGCATGTGAGAACAGCATCTTCAGCATGTATGTTTCAGTTCAGTGAAATAATGGTGTGCCTCATCCTGTGCTTTAAACCTTATCCCAGCAATGTTCTTGCTTTGCTTTGCCTTTCAGTGTTTACTACAATGCGAGTTTCTGTTCTCAGAGTCAAGGCTTTTTAATAATTAAAGTTCAGTGTAATTAAAAACGCTACTGAATTCCTGCTCTATGGCTAAAATGCTTGGGCTTCCTTAAACTGACAGGGCTACATGCACAGACCAAGCATACATTTACAGATTTCTTGAACAAGTAAACCAAGTTAAAAAGCATACATCTTTAAAGTGTTTGCTAAGTGGAAGATTTAGTTTGTGGGCTGAAGAATCACATTTTGTGAAATTTTCCTTCTTTTGAAAAGCATGGTGTCAAACAGTTTGTACTCTTGATTTTTTTTTTACAACTTATTAACTCATTGAGGGTTGAACTAAACTCAGCAAATGCTTTGATTTGTTTTTCCCATTAAAATAATTATATTTTCTCTCTAAAATGGGGAGCTCATGTGGGCAAAGGAAACATATTTTTACACAAATGTTCAATCTAATAGTGGCAATAGGGCAGGCACAGCAAGTGTCTTACTTAATAGGATGTGTTTATTTATTCATTAATCAAATATATATACCACATTTATAAAAGTATTTATGATTGAGTAAATTAATTTACGTACGGTTTTCAACTTGGCTTGCCTGACTAATGTTTGAGATTTCCGTTATGAAGTTCAGACAGAATGTTTACCATTCCTAAAATAAATACATATGTACGTTTTCATTTCAGGAAAGGAGCTAAATGAAATATGAAAAAGATAATGGAGTGAAGCAGCTCAACTGTTTTGTGTTTATTAGCTGAAAGAGTTGAAGTAAAGGCTTGTTAATTTGCTCCAAGCTGAAGCAAATGAAGAGAATAAATTGATATAGATGGGAGATGCCAAATGGTAGAGTAGTACTTGCTAATGTACTACTGGATCATTAATTATGCATTTAATCAGGGGCTGTTTATTGTGGTTAATCTTTGTGCTTCCAGTGGTTGTTATGGCAAGAAATGGAAATGAATTAAAATGTTACAAGCCTACCACAAATAAAAATTAGCAAGGTGTAAATGAGAAAGCTAAATCGTGTTTGTAAAAATTCTGATTTAACAAAAAAAGGAGAGAGAGAGAAGTGGATACTGTAGATTTGTGCGTTTTGTATAGTTTTGTTTGTGTCTTTATTTGCCATGACACATCAGTAAAAAGATTAGGTGTGAATTTTATTCCAAAATATATGATATATTAAATGAAGTGTATTTCCTCAACAACCACCATTCTTCTATTGTCTAGAATGAGTTGTAGCATGTATACTTCAATACAGATACTTTCACTCTGTCATTTATCTTAGACACTAAAAGAGAGAGATCATAGTCCTAACTTTGGACTGAAAGGAGAAACTGTGGAATGTCAGAGCATTCTTGAAAGTTGATCAGTGCAGTTTGCTATCATATTGTGTGAAACATTGCCTTTAACTTTCCTCAGTAAATGGAACTTATCTGAAGTTATTGAATATCTTGTGGATGTGCCTAAAAGGTATATTTTTATCTATGGTTCGAAGCCTGACAGTATGCATGGCTCATGCTAAAAATGTTCATAGTCCTGAGATTGCTATACAGAGAATTAACAGAGAATTAGAGTGAACAGAGTGAACGTCAGGAAAGCAGCAGGACCAGACGGCATCCCAGGTCGTTTCCTAAGATCCTGTGCTGACCAGCTAGCACCTGTATTCACAGAGATATTCAACCTCTCCTTACTCCAATCAACAATCCCAACATGTCTCAAAGAGTCCACCATTGTCCCAGTCCCCAAGAAACCTCATCCAACTTCACTCAACGACTATCGCCCCGTAGCCCTGAC
>JANHFJ010003259.1:125175-138961 GCA_032468195.1 Cerberus rynchops
TGGTTTCTGGTTTAGTGTCCGTATTGCCTGTGGAAAGAAGCTTTTCCTCATTCTTTCTGTGTTTGCCTTCAGAGAGCAAAAGCGCTTTCCTGACTGCATCGTGGTAAACAGAGTATTGTTGGGGTGGCTGGGGTCTTTAACTAACTTTATAGCTTTAGTCTGGCAACATTTGTTGTAGATGGAGTGTATCTCGGGGAGCTTGGTGCGAATATCACTTGGGGGTGATATTCTTCTAGATTGCCAGTTTGGGGATGGGAAAAAACCAGCTTTCTAGACCTCATTAGTCAACATTGTTTAAGAGTTAGGATGCATTTGTGAATCAAGTCTGTGAGATCTTCCTGAATGCAGTTTTCAATTACAGCAACCATCGGGAATATGGTTTTGAAAGCCACTAATATGTCAATCTAATCTTGCTGATTTAGAAAGAGGGATGACCATATACAGTGAGAAGTCCATTTGCAAATAAGTAAAAAACAAACAAACCCTGGAAACCATTTCCAAAGTAGCCACGAATCCCAAAGATAGCCACATAGTCTCAAAATCACATTGTAGGGCATTTGTTCAGAATGATGGACAGTTCCCACAGAAACTGGATGGCCCTTTATTATGGATCTGAACTGAGCAACAGTTCAAAGAAGAAAAGCCAACTTCCTTGAGGATAGAGTTTGCACAAAAATGCGCGTTCACGCACGCACACACACACACACACACACATTGTTTAAAGAATGCAGTGGTGATGCCCTGGCATCAGCAGAATGAACACAAGTCAACAGGTTTGGCCTGAGAGGTGTTTTTGCCCCATAACTCACAAATTGACCAATCTGCTGAAATTATCTGTGAATTTTTTTAAAGGAAAGAAAAGGCATAGCGTTGTCCTAAACATCTACAAGACATAAAATGCCTCTTCTCTGAAATAGGTTCAGAAATATATACCAGATTTACCTTGATGGGTGAAAAGAATGCCACAGCCAGCCTACCAGACATGGGTTATCCCTCCTTACTCAGAGTAAACTGAGATTTAAAGTGAGATAACTACGGAATTAGGCAGAGACAGTTGGTCCAATATATTTGTTTATTCAAAGCTTACAACAATAAGGTCAACAATATGCGCCAACAATCTAGTGCACTATACACACATACACACAAGAAAGTACGGTTTGCAGAACTATCTTTAAGGTCATTTAGCTTTAAACCACCAAGGATTGTTGGGAATTGGGTTGTGTATAAATAAAGGTACGTACTATTAAAAATGCATTCAACAACTGAATTTTGGCTATACCGTTATCATTTTTTTCTAGTATTCTATTATTTGAACTTTACCAATAACGTACCCTGAGAGTCCTAAAACAACAGAATGATTTTGATTCAATATTTACAATCAGTGGGAAAAAAGAACCAGCCATTCACTAAACATTCTTCTAAAACAGTAACTGGAGCACTAGAGATCTCCCAAAGAATGATAGTTATAAAATAAGATATAGACATCAAATATTAACAAATATGTATTGTAGTCTGAATTCCTCAATGTTTTAATATTTGAAGTCAGTTTCTTCAAAACAACAATATTCCACATTGTCTGTATCCATCCACTTCACTCATGAAAGACCAGTGGCATATATATGATTTCCTTTGTTTAATAATATAAGAGCAGGACAGAGATAAATTCTTTCTGGCCAGTCATTTCCTCTAGTGACTTGAAAATCTCTCTCCCAAATGTAATAATCTTTAAGCCTATGTAAATATAATTGCCCAGTTCTCATGAGGCAAAAATAAGAAAGTCTTCTTCTGCTTAAAGGATTATGATGTTGACGCTACATAAGTCTCTTGGAGGAAAAACATCAGCATCAATATTTTAAAGATGGTGGAGAAGCTCCAACTTCCTGATTACAGAGGACTGACTAACTGTGTTGTATGTTTTTAACAAGGATGGAATGCAAACATATCCTCTCAACATACAAGCAGATTTGTTTTTAAGAGTGTCTATTTCTTCAAAGCATCCACAGAGAGAACTCTCCAAGTAGTTTTTAACAGTCCCCATCCAAGTTTTTTTTTGTTTTTTTTTAAAGTATATTTGAGCATAAAAGCAGCCACTGGGACACATTTTCTAATTTAAAAAGCTTCACAAGAAGTCATCCAACAGATTTTGGAATTTATAGAAACTCAGAGAGAGAGAAACACACAGAGAGAGAAAAAAACAGGGGATAAAGGAAGTTGGTTGCTGGGGCTTTTCTTGAAGTGAACTGCTCAAAAAATGGGGGTGCAGGCATGAAAGAAATTCACTTACCAGCCTTCAACTGAACTTGTTGTGATTTGGGATCTGACAAGTCCAAATAAATAATTAAAACTAAGAATTTCTTCCCTCCGTTCTCTATGTTACATTCAGACTGACAACAGAACTGGATGAAACACTCTGTGCAAACTGAATAAGGAAGTGATGGTGCATAGAGAAAGAGAAAAGGGAAGGGTGGATGGGGGGAAATCTTCCGCTTATCAAAATTGTCATGGCAATACATTACATTTAGCAGAAATTGGGATCCTGTTTAGCAAGTCACTTTAGCTTTTCTATCTCTTAACTTGTCTCAATTCTAAGCCATAAAGATAATTCTCTGTGTGACTGACAGCCCTCTAAGTTGTGACAGCTTAAATTGATGTTTTGATTTCTCTCTCTCTCTCTCTCTCTCTGCACAGAATACAAGGGGGGGAAAAACAACTTCCAGGGATGGGATAGGACAGAAGCTGTAAAAATGTATAAAGCAAGTGTGGCAAAGCCAGAAGGAATGTTTTCTGCTTTTATTACCTTGTTAATAAGTTTTGCCACTTCTCCAATAGTGGCTGAGCTGTCCCCTATCTACCCTATCCCAGGAGCTATAGAGCATTTCATTCCATCAGAAAAATATATATATATATTCTAATTTCTGGAGAGAACCAGCAGGGTTGCTGAGTCTATTTAGCCTAACTGTGTCAGAAAAGTCCCTACTAAACAAGGCTTACTCTTTAGCAATACACAAAGAGCAGATCAAACATCTTATATGGTCTGGCTTTTACAATTAAATTCTAGAAATTCTTCACAGCTGGCTGGGAGGGTGCAAAATTAACATGTATTCCTCTGGACTGTCCTTAGATATAGTGTATCTTCAGATTTTAAGAGGCTCAGGTAACAAGGATGCTCAAAGGATTTTATGTTTTCAATTGCAGTAAGCAGAAAAGAAGCAGTGAAAAGAGTGAAAATTAGTCACCTGACTTCCTATGACAAAGGCAGAGTGAGATCCATTTCTATTAGTAGAAAATACTGGTAACTATTGTAATCCATTGTTTAATACAGTATGAAGCAGGAGAACTCGCCTGATATTAAAATAGGTTTGTTTAACAGCATTATAATAAATCCCACTAACAAAAAAATAGCAACAAGCAAAACAATCAAGGCGCCTAACAGTCTAACAAAGACATCTCTGAAATTTCATGTGATCACAGTCAAAAATGAAAGACTTTCCAAAAAATGCTTATGATAGCAGCAATGTCATAATCTCTCATGCCACAAATTTAGAACAGTTGTCAATCTCACAAGATTCCAGACTTGCTTAATATTATTTTTTTAAAAAAATTGCTTATTGTTGTTAAAGATGCCATTGTGAGGTATCAAGCTACTTGTGGCTCTTTTTTAAAAAAAGTGGAGATGGCAAGGACAATGATGAAAATGAGGATTTTCTTACTATTGGAAAACTACAGTAGCAACCAGAGGTAAGTATAAGGCAAGACCATTCTTTCATATTCAAAAACATTATCATTGTGGATTCCAGACACTGCCAATAACCCAACATTTGTCTTTATACCCAATTGGTAACTTCCCTTTGAGCTATAACATTCCATATCTAATGGGTTTTTTCATCACCGTTGTCTATAAAGTCCTTTCTGTGACATTTAAGCTGTGGGTTCTTATTTATTCTTCCAGCTTCCACAACATCCATCAATAAAACAAATACATTCCATTGCAGTAAACCTTTCCCCAGAATGCATTCAGAAAAGCTGACAGACTTCCCTGTACCTTTTCCCCTTTGTGCTGATGGGGGAATATCTGTATTTACCTTATTTTTTTTTACTACAAATTCCATTAGTACACCAGAACTGCCTTAAAAATGCAAAAATATGAGCCAAGAAACTATACAGATGATCTGGTTGAAGAAGTGAGAACATTACATTCAAGAAGATTCAACATGAACTCTGCTCCCCTTCCCTCTTTTTCCACTAATTTTTCATTATAATATTCCATTATAATATTCCACTAAAGAGTCCATCTGTGTCAAAATGGAACAGCCCTCTCTCAACAGAAGGGGAGGGATACAACATTATCAATCTCCAGTCTACAACAGTCCTTTCAACAGTTCCAAGAAGGCTCCATACCCATTTGCACCACTCAGGACACAGCTAAACCTCCAGGTGACCTTAACAACCTGCTAAAAGGATGCAAATGTCCAACTGTCTGCAAGGAGTATAAATCCTTCCATTCTCCACCATCCAGTCAGAGCCAAAGAGGCTTCTTTGATGAGAAGTGAAACATCTTCAAAGAAAAAACAGAAAGTCCATTTGCCTCTTCAAAAAAATACCTTTGGGACAACCATGACCTGGATGATTGAGAATCCTCTACTCACAATGGAATCCTTTATGACACCAGACTTGAAATTCTGGGCTTGGACAATCTGGAACTGCACTGCCTGCAGTCCGATCTAAGCATAGTACACAAAATTGTCTGGTACAATGTCTTGCCTGTCAACGACTACTTCAGCTTCAACCACAATAATACACGGGCAAACAATCAATACAAACTCAAGGGAAACTGCTCCAAACTCAATTGCAGAAAATACAACTTCAGCAACAGAGCGGTCAATGCCTGGAATGCTCTACCCAACTCCATTGTTACATCCTCAAACCCTCCCAGCTTCAACCTCAAACTGTCCACCGTGGACCTCACCCCATTCCTAAGAGGTCCATAAAGGGGGCGTGCATAAGCACACCAGCGTGCCTACTGTCCTGTCTTACTCTCCTCATTTACTTGTACTTACTTCCTTTGCTTATGTTTATACCTACACCTGCTATGTTGTACATATTTGACAAATAAAATACAACAAATAAATCTACGTAGACATTCCATTAGAACATTGAATTCTATGGGGAACACCTGGCTAACTTGGTTCTACCAAGACCCACTGGCATGAAAAATAACTTGAAGATTGATAACCAGTGTTTTTCTTCCTCTGTGGCATGTCCAAGTCATATCTGGATTTCATCACAAGCTCATGGAATGAATAGGCTGAATATTGTGGACTGATTGTTTATTGTTTCTTCTTATTGCCTTTCATCGTCCTTAACAACCGCATGAGCATTGTGCCTGAAGTCCCAAATATGGATACTAATGGGACTTAATGAGTATTTACGGAACAAAAGATTCCCTTTATATACCAGAATGGAGAAGTTAGCAGAGCAGGTGTCACATTCCTGAGTGCTCTGGGGCAAGGGCACAGATTTTCTATTCAGAGAGCATTTCATTAGCTGAAGAAATTAATAACATCGACCCAATAAAAAGCAGTTACACTTTTTTCTCTGCCCTTGTTACCTTGACTCTTTTGATAGATAGGCCCTGTATTCACTGACAGATTTGTATCATTTTTTTCTTTTAATAAATATGTTCTTTTGTCTCCTCAAAGATGACCAATTTGTAGTTGCCAGTTACATTTCTTCCATGAAGCTCTGCCTTATCTTCTCGGAATCAGGGAGGGGATAATTACAATTGCAGCAAATAAGGGAGTGAAACAAAAGAGCAGAAATGAAAGTGTTATGCACTGACAGGGGATTGATCCATTTTAAAGTAAGGGACCAGGAAATTTGACGCAGTGGCAGTCAGCTGATTACCAACTGTAGGCAGTACTAACCTGTGCAGGGCAGAGAGAGCTATAATTAAGAGCAGCGGGAAGACCCCCCCAAAAAAAGTGCCAAATGAAAATGAATTTGAATTCCTGTCAGTTTTGCCTGATTAACATTTATGATGTCTGCATTTGCTGTAGCAAAGTGCCAAGGAGGATTTTTAAAAAAAAAAATAATAATAATAACATAGGCTGGACTGTTATAAAGAATTTGACAGGGAACTGCCCTTGATAATGTTCCAGGAGAGTTAAATCATCTGAGAATTGTTAGTCTTGGAGAACACATAATTCTTGTGTTCAAAGTCTGTACAGGTAAAGGTGTCAGATTCAAATCTTAATGGCTTCAGGGGACAAGTCCATGGACGTTTCTTGCCAATAATACAAAAGGCTTTGCAACCAACTTCTTCTGGGGTAGTTTTTCAACTTTTTCTTTCCCTCTGGGAGCCCTTTTTAAATCTGCCCAGGTTTAGAACCATGGCTTTTTCCTACCAAACAACATTTCCACCGATTTACTAGATGTTGTGCAGCACATTGTTACATTATTCACTCAAGAATGCCCCTGAGTTTGCATCTAATGAAAATGGATTCTAGCCCAGACAAGCTTCTGCTGCAGTCAACTGGCAAGTCATAAAGATGCCAGAAGAATCTTTTTGGCTTTGTCCAAGTCACAATATCTCTATGGTACCATATGCCCAAGCTGCTGCTGAAGCAATAAACTTCAATGTGTTCACCTACCTGAATAAACACAGTAGCACTGATGGGTATCTCCAGATTTGTATGTAACACTAGGCTTAGGTTTAGCCTTGAAACAATGTTCTCCTAATTTATAAGGATCTGGAAGGATAGCTTGTGTTCCTTTGGGTGGACTTTGTGGAGCCTTGCAGAGAGTTGAAATCATACTCACAAGAGGACAAATCACAGTTAAGAACCAGGAATGATACTGAGAAAAAGTAGAGTGTTGAATTAAAAACAAGGAAAGATATCAAAGGGAAAAAGAACCAGAAAAAATTACAAGGACTATTTGAAGCCTCTGATGGATGGCAAAATTTATGTCTTTGATCCATACTGGCTCTCATTAGGAATGGAAGCATCTCTTTTACTGCAATTCATCTCTGTCCATCGGTGACCTCAAAAGATTTGTTCACATATACTCCTATAGCAGCCCCCTTGAAAATGCTGAGGGAATGCTGCAAGATATTCCAATTATTCAAAACTAACATTGTCCTTTAAAAAAAAACAACCTCCTCCCTAAATATTACAGGGAAAGCAAGGTAAATGTTGTGGTTCTATCAATAGCAATAGCACTTAGATTTATATACTGCTTTATAGTGTTTTTACAGCCCTTTCTAAGCAGCTTACAGAGTCAGCCTATTGCCCCCAACAATCTGGGTCCTCATTTTACCCACCTTGGAAGGATGGAAGGCTGAGACAACCTTGAGCCTGGTGGGATTTGAACCGACAGACCGCAGAAGTACTGCTGTACTGCACTCTAACCACTGCGCCACTGAGGCTCCAAAGACTTCAATGTGCAATGGAATCTAAGCTACATCATTCAGTGACAGCATGTTGCATGCCAGAAGTTCCAGATCTGGTGCTTTGTCTCGTTTAGAGAATCCCAAACCAGACAGACCATCCAGAAGAAGACATGGTAATGCTGTCCAAAATAGATAACTAGGAATGCTATACTAGTCCCAGTGTACATCATTCCAGGACGTGAGGGGCAGGGTTGTTACCCTTCAACTTCATTTCACTGCATACATGTAAAGTGTCACCAAGAGAAGAATAAAATATCAGAAAGTGCTTTAATTCTGCCTTTACTAATGGCTAGCATGTGACTCCATGCTAGACTTCCCAGGCATGTTTCAGGCACAAGCAACCAGATCCACATGTGAAGGATTGAAATTGACTATTTTATTGCATTCTATTTATAATATATAGAGAGAGCCTTGGTGGTGCAGTGGTTAGAGTGCAGTACTGCAGTACTTCTGCTGACTGCCGATTCAAATCCCACCAGGCTCAAGGTTGACTCAGCCTTCCATCCTTCCGAGGTGGGTAAAATGAGGGCCCAGATTGTTGGGGACAAGATGCTGACTCTGTAAACTGTTTAAAGAGGGCTGGAAAGCACTATAAAGTGATATACAAGTCTAAGCGCTATTGCTATACTACAAGAATTTTCCCGGATGCCTGCCTTATCTTGGGAACAAACAAATTAGGTTCCAGGGAATAGGAAGGAGCCGTCAATCTTAAATCTCTTGTGGCTATACAATGACCCAAGAATAACTCTTTCCTTGTTCTTCATCCTTGCCTGGAGGATGCCAACACATGGCATGAAAGAACCAGGTGTAATTTTTGGTCCTCGGTACCATATTTTGTGGTGCCTCATATATTTATAGAGACAACCATTTGTTCTGCCATGCCTCTTCAAAGCCCCGTTTGTAATTAACCTTCAGATCAGATGACTATAAGAGTTCTCACCTAAATGAGAAGAGTGAGGCACAAAAAAACCTCTACCAAGACGACGCACTTGAAAAGACTAAGGCGGATGAGGTACATCAATAAGTAGGAGATCTTTCACAATCGAGTAGCGTCAAAAATTGTAACTTCAGACAACTTCATCATTTTACAGCTGGGAAGACTTAAAAGCTATTTTCCCCTCAAATCTTCCTTTGACAATCAGTGAATAGAACAGTAAGTGTTATTAGACTAATTTACTGTTAATCAGAAATGAGAAATGAAAGAATAATTGTCTATTCACAGATTGGATAGTGTGACATGGATACAAATTAGCTCAGGAGGATGCAACACATGTGTGCATTTATCTGTGTGTAGAAGATATAGAAGTAGACACAGATACAGATATATCCAAATGTTTATACCATTGGGAAACAACTTGATTTGGCCCGCTCCAATTTTCAGCAGTTTTATTCAATCACAATAACCTGCAAATGATTACAGCTTCCAGTGACCAGAATGAGTTTTGCCAAATGATAAACACAATGTTAAAAGTTAACACAATGAATTATAAATGTGTGTGTGTGTGTGTGTGTGTGTGTGTGTGTGTGTACTCTCTCCCTCTCACGCACCTATTTTCACACACTATTTTTTGAATACATTTTCTGTTTGAATCTGGATTGCCAAATAACAATTAACCCAAAATATCCAATAGATATTTGTAGAGGAAACAACGGACTGGTGACAAAAGACTTTAGAAAGTATTTTTAAAGTATTTGTATCGATAATTGTAAGAACAATAAGAACAATCAAATAATTGAATATTAAATTTTTAGCACTTTGCTTTCCACTTGTTCAGTTCTTAGGGGGCAAATGCCAATGGGAATGACAAGCAAATAAAACATCATAGACACAGGTAAAATAACAGAGAAGAACTACATGGCCTCTTCAATCTGATACCATCATTTCCCAGTTCACTCTTAATATTGACATAAGACAGGTATGTGGATCTCTGTGGAAAGAATCAGACATCAATACTCAGAAACCATACTAGGAATATATATTGGTTTCCTAGAGCTTTCCCTTTATATGTTTAACTACCAATCCTTGGGAAAGGAAGATTTCAAAATGCAGTTTCTTGGCTAGTATTAATCACTGAATACATCTATATTAGATGAGACCTTCAGTCAGACTGGACTTCTCTCTCTCTTCCTAGCAAAATCAAATCACTATAGCAATGCTATAAATGGTGGTCCATCATATTGTAATGGTTGCAAAGATTTCCAACATACTTCTGAGCTCTGCAAAAATGTTCAGACACTGGACACATTGGAACTGAGAGTTTGTGGATAATCCTTTTTACAATTCTTTCTTTGTTAGTAGAAAATAACTTTTCGTGCATCCTATGAAAATGGGCCCTAGATCAAGAAAGCACAAGCCAATTGGTCTTCAAGATCCATCAAAATTATTTGTGTGTCTCGGTGTGACCATCTGACGGTTAATATGAAAACCCTCTAGAATAAGGTAAACATTCAATTAAAATCTAGATGGGATTTTAGCCCAGTTATTTATTTATTCTTTATATGCTTATTATTTTAGTCCCGTTACAACTTTCTTGATTTCTGTGTCAGAGAAGAGATTGGAAGAAACCAGTTGAATAAAAATAGACTGAAGCAATTAATCATCCCAAATGTATTGATTCCAGATTTTACTTTACTGTGAAATTGTCATCATTGCCCACACCTATAAGCATTCTTTGTATTCTGTCATTATTCCTGGTTAATTGGCAATAAAATGGATGCTTAAAGTCTAAAATGGTACAAGATACAGTTAGGTAATCTTAGTCTCTGAGTTTAATGATTTTTACAAAAGGCCCTTTCTAATGATAAGGCATATACATTTCTTATTTTAAGTAAGGTAAATACAGTACATAGGTAGATTGTCCTTAGTGAATTTGGGGGAAGAGGTTTTCTTCTGCAGGCATCCTACCTTTAGAGCAGTGTTTCTCAACCTTGGTGACTTTAAGATGTTTGGACTTCAACTCCCAGAATTCCCCAGTCAGCTTTGGATTTCAGCTCCCAGAATTCTGGGAATTGAAGTCCAAACATCTTAAAGTCTCCAAGGTTGAGAAACACTGCTTTAGAGTAACCTGTGTTACTGTTCTAATTATTTAACACATTGGTCTTTAAAACATTAAAGGGGATAGAGATTTTGTACCGTTCCAATGTTTTGGGACTACAGTACACATTATCACACCCTTACTGATTGAGACAATATCTGGAGGGACCTAAATTCCTCGCCTTCCTGTCTTGCTTTTCTAAACTGCTGTGCCAATTATCTTCAGGATGTGGGCTGGTTCCTCCATTTTTTTTTCTCCTGCTGTAGTTGGATTAAGGGCAGCCCTTGAGAATATCCCTGATACTAATTTCCTGTGAAATTTCATGGGAGATATTATGGCTTCTTTCTCCAAGTAGGAGTTCCCCAGTAATCAAAAGACTTGAAACTGTCCTGACCCACACACTCCCAGAAAGTGATATGTGCTTCTTTTATTGATGTATGCTACTTCTTAACTAAAGGATAGGTGTTTTTGTCCTCACTCTTCTAGCCAGCAAGCAGGCATAAGAGGAAAAGAAAAGAAGGTTGACTGCTATGTTCTGCCAGAATCAAATTACTGCTAAAAAAAAAAAGGATAGACAGTAAAAGGATTTCCTGCCAAGCTGATGGTTACAATCATAGCATTCTGGATCCTTCATCCAAGTTCTGACCATTTTCCCCCTCCATTTTTAAAGTCTAAATACAAAGCAGTCACAGAGAAACATTCAAGAGACACTCAGATCACATTTCAGGTTAGCCAGATTTGTGGAATAATTGGTCCAATCCATGTATTAGCAGGAGTCATACTTCCAAAAGTAATAAATGGGTCTAAGACAAAACCTAAATTCAGTTTCATCTCTGCTGAAACATAATTAAAACTAAATATAGTTAATAACATCACTCTCTGTTCCTCAATTTAAGACTTTTCTCACTTTGTCTCATAAAGATTTGCAATGCAACGTAAGACTTCAGATATACACATCAGTGATTAAAGCTCAGCCATACAACCCACAACTTGTAGGATCATCTGTAGATTATCACTATCCACAAACTGAACAAGTCACAATATTGGTTAATGCAATGCACAAATACATATCCACGCATCTCAACTGATGGAGGATTTTTATAGAGCGATATAACTGGCAAAAGGTCAGTGTCCTAGTTAGCTTCCATTTCTCTCTTTCTAGTTTATAATATTTATAATCAGTAGTCTTTTTCTTTTATTAGGTGACAGGGTACACTGTTCACTGTGGCTCCCAATTAATAATCATAATTATCTTGGAAGTAAATCCTTTGAATAATCAGGATTTCTTCAAAATACTCTGTAGTCCCTGCATTTTGGACAGCAAAATATAGAATTCGTTTTGATACCATTCCAGGCTGAATATTGTGATGCCAAAAATTGTGTTTCAAAAAAAGGAACACATCCAAAGAAGTACATGCAGACTTTGGCTCATTAACACAACAATCTGTGGCCATCTTCTATTCCCTCTGGATACACTCATCAAGCCAAAACGAAGCCCCCGTCATTCAAATTCTTTACTTAATCATTCAGCTTCTAAGATTTTTTTGTGGGCCAAATTTGATTCTTTGTCAGGAATTCTATTAGCAAAGGTTTTAATTAATTAATTAATTAATTAATTAATTAATTAATTAATTAATTAATTAATTATAGATGGCTGCCTGTCTCAAACAAATGACTCCAGCCAGCTAGCAGCAATTAAACAACAAGCAGAAAACATCAAAATAAATAGACAACCAGCAGCCATGATAAAAATAAACAAATAACAGTGCATGCGTCAATATAAGCTCATCCATGCAATAATTTCATAGGCTGCAACAACTAAAAACTTCCATGCCCAAAAACATAGCTAGCCATGTCTTCTGGACCCTTCAAAAAGAGTCAGATCCAACCTGATCTCCAAGGAGATAATGTTCCACAGGGCAGCTTGAAAAGATTTTTCTTCTTGGGTCCTGCCAGATGGAACCCATAACAAGCCTCTCCTTCCAGATTTGATGGGACAGTATCATTAGGGAAGGCCAACTCCCTGGTTCTTAGCCACAGACCTTGTAACTGGCAAGTAGACCTTCCCATGTCCATACAGGTTTTCCATAACCTCTCTGGAGGAACCAGAACTTGAAGCTGGCTCTTGTAGTGACCAAATAGTTAACTGAACCATGCCCCTCAATCAAAATTAAGACCCAGAGGTTAATTCCATCCTTGGCTGCTATGCTGTACAACTCCTTTCGGTGGGCTCAAATAAGCAGGAAAGTCATCTCTATGTATCAGTTCCCAAACTTGATGGCACTTGAATGATTGCTATGTCACAATGCTACTTTCACCTTTGCCATCAACCTGCAAAAAGGGACATAAGGTGAAGTTTGAGTTGTGACATTACCACGTCCGTTTCATCATTAATGCCCCCTGCTTCTCTGCTGGTGCCTTGGGTTACCTACTGGGTGAAGACCAGAAAGGATGAAAGATAGCTGATCTCTCATCAGATGCCAAGGACAGCTCTGATTTTTTTTCTCTCTCTCTCTCTGAAGGTTGTTGCTGAACTTCAACAAATCAAATGGAAAGTGCTATGCAAGTCAACCATGACTTAACCATAAGCTTGTTCAGCAAGCATTCAGCCAGACCTCTGAACCATGAACCAAGCTTTCCACTTATGTTGCTAAGGAGAACATGCACAGCATACATTGGGAGCAATTACTTTCCATTTTTATTTCTTTGTTTATCTCAGATAAATTAGCGCACCAGCCACTTCACTGAAGCCGTGCATTTGCAACATGGCTTGATTTAAGCTTATCGTCAAGATCCTAAGTTGCATCAGACAGCTTCATGATAAACCTTTAGTGGGTGGACCATATCTCCTTTTAAAAATGAGGAACACATTATATCGTTTCTTAAAATACAGGAAGCAGCACAATAGAGAACCTTCACGTGCCATTTTCTTTCTCTCTCTTTTTTTTTTTTTTGCAGTGGGGTAGAGTTGGGGACATTTTCTAACGCATTGAATCTGCTGCACATTGGCAAAACATAGCAGGAACGGAGTGATAATTGAACAATTAGCAAGCACCATAATAAAAGAGTGCATAATTAAAATGAAGAGTGCATAATTAAAATAACCACGCCATGGTGAAGAGAGAAAAAAAAACCTCACCAAGTGCAACAGTGTACAAAAAGGAAACAAAAGTGTAAATCATCAGAGAACAGCTTCTAAAAGCAAGAACTATACACAAAGGAAAGATCAGAAGTGACAGGGCAGTAAAAAATGATAATAATAAAAAGAATAAGAGGACAAAACAAGGAACCAGTAATGAAT
>JANHFJ010003261.1:97810-109525 GCA_032468195.1 Cerberus rynchops
ACCCTAAAGATGGATAACAACAGATTGCTGCATTTCTGTGACATGCTGTGCCCAGATTAAAAAAAAACCCAGTCCAGGATTAATCCAATGGCCTAGCTCTGATTACCATATCTAAATCAATAAGACACCAAAGCACAAATATCCAACTTGGTTGTAGCTTAGCTTAGCATTTATGCAAATCCAGGTCTTGCATGGAATTTCAAAACAAGTGCAAATCTGGTTCAAAGAAAACTTCTCATCCTTGCAGAAATAAATTATGCATGTTGCGTTCCCACGTCCTGTTAATAATACTAATACCATCACAGCAACTACAACTGTTTCTGCCCTTGAGGTTCCCTTGGAAGCTACAGCTGCTCCAACCATGCTGGCTGCCAGTTGGCTGGCAGAAGTCCACAAGTCTTAAAGTTGCCAAGTTGGAGATCCCTGGCCTAAGCCCACTGCATCCCGCCTGTTTCTGGCCTCTCTTTTGGACTGAATTCAATGTACAGGTAGCCCTTGAATGGCAATAGTTCATTTAGTGACCATTTAAAGTTACAACGGCACTGAAAAAAGTGACTTATGACCATTTTTCACACTTACAACCAGGTCAGCACTCTACAGTCATATGATCACAATTCAGACACCTAGCAACTGACTCATCTTTATGACTGCTGCTGTGTCTTGGGATTGTGAGCTCCCCTTTTGCGGCCTTCTGACAAACAAAGTCAATGAGGAAGCCAGATTCACTTAACAACCGTATTACCAACCTAACAGCTGCGGGGATTCACTTAACAACTGTCATGGGATTGATTGGGGTAGATGGTAGGGGTGATACCAAAATACAATTTGATCATATTTTATTTATCTATATATTAAATTATTGTATTTTATTCCAATTTCTATTTAAACTGTATTTATTCCGAATTTATTTAAATCATATTTTATTCCAATTTCATTTTAGATTCTATTTTATCCAATTCCATTTTAAATTGTTTTATCAGATTTTAGTGATAATTTGTGTCTGGAACTTTGCACTTTGACCTGGCCCAAGGGCTAATCAATAAAGTAAACTAAGTAACTCGGTACCACGGTGGCGCAGAACTGCAGTACTTCTGCTGACTGCTGGTTCAAATCCCACCAGGCTCAAGGTTGACTCAGCCTTCCATCCTTCCCAGGTGGGTAAAATGAGGAGCCAGATTGTTGGGGGCAAGAGGCTAACTCTGTAAATCGCGAGAGAGGGCTGGAAAGCACTATAAAGCAGTATATAAGTCTAAGTGCTATTGCTATTAACAACCTTGGAAAGAACAGTTATAAAATGGAGCAAAATTCACTTAAGAAATGTCTCACTTAGGAGCAGAAATTTTGGGCTCAATTATGATTGTAAGTCGAGGACTTTTTTTTCACCTATAAAGAGGGCCTGGCTTCTTGTGGAACCCGTTGTCTGGGGAGCTTGGCTAGCGTGTGCCCACTCCAGCTCCCACCGGAGATGCAGGATCGTCTTGCAAGACTGAAGAGGCATCCTTCTTAGACAGAGTTCCTGCCCTGTGGAACAATACCCACCTATAGGAGATTCATATTGTCTTATCTCCAGTCAATTGTCTATTCTATTTCACTGCACACATGTTGTGCATTGACAATAAAGATTTGAATTTATTGTTTTTACATATGTTGTTTGCTTTTAATTATTTTACCTGTAAGCTGCTCAGAATTGCTATAGAATCGGGTGCCTTCAAAATGGAATAAATCAACAAACAGCAAAATTAAACTAAAGTAATTTTAAGGTAATATCTTCTTCTCATTAATCATCATTCTATTGCCTTCTGGGAAGTCCAAACTACATTGACCACTTCCTGAATACCTAATGATACCTAATTTTTTACCATTTTTGATGTTCTTATAATATGGCAATGTTGTAGATGTAATATAATGTGATTATAGCACAACCTTTGAAAAAGTAGCCTAGGGCACTCTGCTTAGCAAGCTAATTATCAGGGCATGACAATGAAGCTAATCCATCAATGGCCGTGAAATCAAACTCCAAAAGCGTGTCCATTCAGGAGTTCTCATCCGATGGGAATGAGGGTTGCCAGAAGGATCACTTTACAATATTTCTATGAAAGATTTGGAAGGAGGAACACAAGGAATGGTTCTCAGCATTGCCCATGACACAAAATTAGCTGAGTTAGCGAATGAACCCTGATGGAACAGTGGTTAGAATGCAGCATTGCAGGCTGACTCTGCCAACTGCCTGGAGTTCAATTCTGACCAGCTCAAGGTTGACTCAGCCTTCCATCCTTCCAAGGTCGGTAAAATGAGGACCCAGATTGTTGGGGGCAACATGCAGACTCTGTAAACTGCTTAGAGAGGGCTGGAAAGCACTGTAAAGTGGTATATACTATAAGTCTAAGTGCTATTGCTATTGTTAATACCTTAAAACCAGAAATTTAATTGAAAACAATATAACTACAGAAGATTAGAGAAGTTGGCCAAGAGTAACGGAATAAAATTTATCCAGGTGTAAAATGGACTATTGGTATGGCAATAGGCCTTGTGGAAAAAAAATATTGAAATAGTTTATTATACAATGAGACCCAATTATGTGATCTGACTGCAAAATAGGATTTCTCAATTTTTAGATTTCATCAGCAAAAGCATCATTTCCAGCCCAGTGGCGGGGGTTGATCGAGTAATAGATCCCACCTTCCTCCCCATTCTACCTCCACCTTCCCCACGTGTCCTTGATTTTAATTTTTGGTTTAATTTATTTAGGTTTTAATGTGTATGTATTTTTTATGTCTGTCAGCCACCCAGAGTTACCTAATGGTAAAATGGGGGTGGGGGAATAAAATTTATAAATAAGTAAATATGTAAATACAATGAAGCTGCAGATGTGTTTGAAGGGACATTTTGCAGAAGGTGCCATCAAAGAATGCTTCCTTGAAGCATGAAGGCAGCGGTGTCCTCCTCCTGCTTCTACTCTGAGAACATTCTTAAGTCTTCTCTGTGTTCAGATACATCTATTCTTCTGGATGAATAATATTCGGGCATGCGCATATACTGTATGGGCATGCAAACACAGAGCTAGAGAAGAATAACCTGGGAGAGCCTTGAAGCAGCTTCACTCAGTCTACGGGAGCAGCTGGCTCCTTCAGGATTCAAGGAGGTTGTAGGGCCAGGTAGATGACTGTCAGATTCCTACCGTGATTCTGTCATTCTCCTGGGGAGAAGGGGGGTTCCTGTGCTATTTGATTTATTGCTTTCTTCCTCACACCATGTAACCTTTATCCTGGCGCCAAGGTGCCTGAGATTTTCTCACCTTTTGGGGAATGTGAGGGGAGGGAGGGCCACGTGGGTTGTATCAGCCCGGGAGCGCAGAAGATGACCCTGGGAATGGTTAGTTTATCAGGTTCTCAGGATGACATTAAGATGTTTGGACTTCAACTCCCAGCCAGCTTCCCCAAGGTTGAGAAACACTGGACTAAAGGGAAGGGTTTCTAATTCTTTTATCCTAACTTGCTCCCGTTCTGGCGGGAAGTCAGATCCTGTTTTTCTTTTGTCCTGCTATCACTCCTATTCAGTAAAAGGTTCCTTTTGAAATATCAACGTTTCAAGAGTTTTTGCTTTCTTGAATGAGGAGGAGAGGCTGGACATTCTACAATGGATCTTCTGCAAGAGGATTGACCATCACTTTGCAATGATGCCACCCATAACTTATTATCTCTCATTCCATGGTACATGATATGGAATGATGGATTTTTGTTCCAGCTTTTCATTGAACGTAGACCAGAAATGCTTCTTATGGCAAGAGGCATTCCAGAGTGGACCCCTCAGTCAGAGAGACAATGGATACCCTTCTCTGGATGCATTTATCCAGAGCCTCTAAAGACACCTTTTCTGGGCTGTGGGTCATCTGGAGTCCTACTTGCAGCCTGGGGTGGACTTAGTGGCCTCTGCAATTCTCTGATTTCTGAGAATGGAGGTCCTATGGGAGCCCACCTGCCTTTCAGGATCCCCAAGACTAAAGAAACACTGGAGAATATGTCAGGAAATTTCTTGAAGGCCTCAAGATACCCTCCATCATCAGACCTCTCCTGCATCCTGCAAACCTTTCCTGCTCTGATCACACGGAACAATTCTAGTGATCCTTGGGGGAAACCGAAGCAAACACGAACTTAATACTTTTGCCTTTTCTTGGTAGTAATCCTAAAGTCTCCCTTGAAGACACACCAAAATATGTAAGGTTATACATGCAGAGAAGAAACGGAGAGTGTTTCTTTGAT
The DNA here is from genome assembly GCA_032468195.1 of Cerberus rynchops. Lineage (NCBI taxonomy): Eukaryota > Metazoa > Chordata > Lepidosauria > Squamata > Homalopsidae > Cerberus > Cerberus rynchops. The sequence continues at coordinate 102,070 of JANHFJ010003261.1, forward strand.
GCCATTCAAATCAGTAACAAAAACATCCCAAATTTGAGAACTTCACAGAGCTTTTTTTCACATCTCTACTTCTAGCCATTACATAAAGAACCTTGATTATTAGATTAACAACTTCCTAAATCTTGAAAGTAATCATAAAAGTCTCACCAGGATCAAAGCGGCAATATTCTTTTACACTAGAAAGGAACATTTTCTGATCAGACATTTCAATTAGGACAGTATGAACTTCTACGATTTGCCCATAATTTGTTTCCTATATAGAACCAAATTCTTTGACTTACAACCTTTGTTGCACTTGGCAATTATAGTTGTAAATTGTGATGGTTGTGAAGCAGATCATCACATGATCAAGCCGATTTTATGACCCCTTTTTGTGGTGGTCATATAGCAAACACAATGGTCATAAACCAAATATGGCAGTCAGAAAGTGAATGCTGCAATCATTAAGTGAACCCATTATTGCTAGGATCCCAGTTTTGCCCAAAACTGGAAGTAAATCATAGACATGTGACCATGGAGCACCGCAAATGGCTGTAAGTGTGGACTGGTTTTAGGGGGGAAATCTATCATAATAGCAGTGATTCCAGTATTTGGGGGACTGCTACAAAGAAGAGGGGGTCAAATTATTCTCCAAAGCACTGGAGGGCAGGACAAAAAACAATGGTTGGAAACTAATCAAAGAGAGAAGCAATCTGGAATTAAGGAGAAACTTCCTAACAGCGAGGACAATTAACCAGTGGAACAGCTTGCCTTCAGAAATCATGGGTGCTCCATCTCTGGAGGCTTTTAGAAAGAGACTAGACAGTCACTTGTCTGAAATGGTATAGGTTCTTTTACTTGAGCAGAGGGCTGGACTAGAAGACCTCCAAGGTCCCTTCCAGATTCTATTCTATTCCATTCCATTCCATTCCGTTCCGTTCCGTTCCGTTCCGTTCCGTTCCGTTCTTGTTCTGTTCTGTTCTGTTCTGTTCTGTTCTACTGTACTCTATTCTCAACCTATGGTAAAACATTGTTTAATGTTACACTGGAATAACTGGACATGCCAATGACAATATTTCTCGGTGTGAAAGGGTATGAGAAATCCATTCTGTAGTAAGCAGAGTACAGAAAAGTGTTGTATTTCATTTGTCCTTTCTGCATGCTGACCTCTGATGGGACATTATTTCCAAATTGCAGAATAGTTAATTAGATAGGTTCCATCGAGTCAGGCTTAAACTCTGATGATTGCATAGACAAACACGTGCCATCTTAGCTTCTCTACAAGAAAGAGCCCACAATTCTTGCAAGGACATTGCAAGAACTTTTCTTTCCCTTCATCCGCCTTATTGTTTTCTCCTACTTCTATTTCTCTCAAGTCTCCCCACCCTCTTTTTTGGGGGGGGGGGGTGTCCATCAACCGCTCAAAATATCTGCTAGCTGATTAGCACTTCAAGGGAGTAGACAATTCTTTATTTGGTCCAGGACTGATTGCGTGGTTTCTCTTATAATCCATAGTATTTTTAGTATCCATCTCCAGAATTATAATTCAAAGACTTTTATTTTCTTTCCTTTGCTATTTCTGAGCTATGTATCCAGTTTGAATCACAAGATCATTTCTGATGATCTTTCCTAAGAGTTGTAACTTAAAACTATTTTCAGCTAGGGAGCTTCCCACGGAACAAAATATTTCAAATGTCTCCTTTGTCTTATGTTCCAGGTCCTCTGGAGAAATTGCTCTATCTGTGGGCTTTGATTTCAACAAGTCCAGGGAGTTAAACATGGAGCATGACCAGGATAATAATAGCAGGCAGTTATTTACATCTCCATTTCTACGATATTGTGTTTAGCATTGTCAAGATCAAAGCGGAGCAAAACTGTGCCTTTTTCCCCCCGCTACTTTGCCACTATCCTTTACCCTTACAGGCATGAAAATGGAAATTATTCTCTGTTATGGAGAGATAATGTTGCTATGGTTATAATTCTGTAAAGGTAAAATAGATTTATCAAAATAATTGGAGGCATGTACTGCCACTAAGGTCAGTGATTGCAAAGACAGGCTGACATGAAATGACTTAACTTTTAATTTGCTTCCTCTCCCCTCCCCTTCCTTTCCCCTCCCATTTTTTCCCATCTCTGCTTTCTGAAGAAGGATCATGCACTGACAGCGGTTTAATATAGGAACGCTGCCTTTGGTCTACAGTCAGAAATATGAATACAATTAATTTGCTTTTTTGAAGGCAAAGGGATTCCATTGCCATCAAATGTTTACTAACGATTGCAATGGAGTAGAACAGAACGGAATAGAGGTAATCCTCAACTTACGACCACAATTGAGCCCAAAATTTTTGTTGCTAAGTGAGCCATTTGTTGAGGACATTTTGCTCCATTTTATGACTTTTCTTGCCACAGTCATGCATTGCAATTGTTAAATTAGTAACACAGTTGTTAAGTAAATCTGTTTTTCCTATTGACTTGTGTTGTATTCTGCTCATGCATGGGTGGAGGTTTCCCTCTAGTTCGCCCACGCAAACTTGTGAACTGGCAGCTGATTGGCTGCCGGCCCGGAGGGTCCTGATTGGTCAGGACACTCCGGCCAATGAGAGTGTTGACAGGCGGAGCTGCGGGAATATATAAAACCAGTGGCCTGCCTGAAGACAGCTCTCAGCCAGTGCATCGTGAGTTTTACTCGCGAATGCAAATAAATGGATACCCTCATGGTCACCCTCATCCAAACAGACCTGCGTCTCGTGTATTTCTTGGCATATTTTAACCGGGTTTTCGGCTAAAACAAGAGGAAATTATTCATGGAATGATTCCACCTCCACAACCTGTATCACAAGTCATCACCCAAGCACAGTCCAAGCAACAGAATCCCCATAACAAAGAGGGAATGACCAAACGACTACATGATCAGCTAACAACTGACCCTTGGTAACCAGGACAACAAGGGCACTCTGACCTTGAAGGACAGAATAGCATGGAAAGGGTCTAAATTATATGTCCCAAACTCCTTGCGAATCCAAGTGCTGCAGAAAAGCCATGACTCTAAGCAAGGAGGACATTTTGGCTACCTAAAGACATTGCATCTAGCCAGAAAACAGTTCTGGTAGCCAAAGATGTAAAAAAGACATTAAGGACTATATCAAAAGCTGTGCTACTTGTGCCATGATGAACACAAGACCTGGGAAACCCCCAGGACTCCTCCAGCCGGTGGTGGAACCTTCATGACCTTGGGAGGAGATAGGAATAGATTTTATAGTGGAACTTGTGGAGAGTGGAGGGAACACAGTCATTTGGACCATGGTTGATTTGTTCTCTAAACAAGTCCTTTTCATTGCTTGCACTGGTCTTCCCTTAGCCAAGAAGCTGGATGTTTGTTAAACATATACATAGACTCCATGGGGTACCCCACAAAATAATATCTGATAGAGGAGTCCAATTCACTGTGAAGTTCTGGAGGGAGTTCATTAAAGCCATTGGGTTATCACAGGGCTTAAGTTCAGCTTTTCATCCAAGTACCAAATGGAGCCGTAGAATGGATGAACACAGTTATTGGCCAATATTTAAGATGTTGTGTGAATTACCAGCAATCAAATTGGGCTGAACTGTCACCATTCGCCAATATAGTTTACAATAGTGCAGTGCATAGCAGCATGGATTTAACTCTGTTCCAAATTAACACTGGAATGGAGTTTGTTCCTATGCCTGAGTTACCCAGATAACGCCCTTCATCCATGTCAGTAAATGAGTGGATGGATTCCTTGAAGGAATTGTGGAAAAACACCAAGGGTGCTTTAGCAGAAGCCACAAAAATCTATAAAGCGCAGGCAGACAAACACTATTCCCAGCAGCCGCAGTTTAATCTGGGAGATAAAGTTTATCTGTCCACAAAATATTTAAAGCTGTAGTTGCCCTTGAAGAAATTGGGTCCAAAGTTTTTAGGTCCTTTCAAAATAATCAAGGTAATTAACCCAATCACAGTGTAACTTAGACTCCCTCGCCAGTTAGGAAAGTACATCTGGTTTTTCACAGCAGCTTGTTAAAACTGTCTGTCAGTTCCTCCTTCAGACAGGTAGATCGGGTACTGCCTAAACATTAAATAATTGCTGATCCTGAGCACCATGAGGTTAAACGTAACTCAGATTCTAGGATATTTAGGGGTCAGTTGCAGTACTTAATACATTGAAAAAGCTATCCTATTTCAGAAGCAACTTGGGTAAAAAGTTGGAAAGTAAATGCTGATAGATTAGTACAGAGATACCCTAATAAACCTAAAGAAGTACTTGGGGGTGACAGAGGGGGGTCGAACTCTAATTAATCTGTTTTTACTTTGTATCTTTTGCAGAAGATTCAGTTGAGGGGTTAGGGTATTTATTTTCTTATTCTTTCTTAACTTTCTTAGTTATTCTGTAAGGGGATCAAAAGTGCTTTAGGATCACCACATTCTAGTAGCAGGAAGGGGGTTAGTACAGATAACAGGGATTTTTATGGCTCAGTGTCATTCTTTCCTGTGGGAACAGAGACTGTGCCTGCAGATGTCTGAAGGTGGAATATGGAGTCGCTGGACAGTTGAACTGTGAGCTGATTGGAGAATGTGACTCTGGGGAGCAGTTTCAACCTTTTGCTTTTTACTTGGTGTAATTCCAGTTTGGTCAGAGCCAGAATTACACCGAGACCTTGCCAATTTGGTATGTTCCTAATAATAACACTTTATTGGAATATGGCTGCTTCAGACAGTTCATTCTGGGGACTTATTACTTGGAAGCTTGACAACAGGCATGTAAAAAAATAAATAAAATTATTAAATAAATAAATCAAACAATATTACTAGAAGGATGGTTAATAAACTTATTATATATTAGCCAAATTCTATCACTCCAGCAGAAAAACAAGTTAGTGCTGAGTCAGTAAAAGATTTTTTAAATTTCCATTGGTCTAAAGCTCCTGAATATACCCACCACTGTTAAAGGACTTTCATACAATCAGCATGCAATATGCATTCATTTGTTCATATTTTGTTCATGAACATACTATAAGCATAAAACATGCCATTAACTTCTAGCTTAGTCATCCATTACCATCAATATCCTAAAAATTAAGGTGTATTTACTTACCTATTAAGATTATTACAAAGGAAACAAGTGCCAGGCTGACAATTAAAATGATGATTAATGTGACAAAGTACCAGCTTTGACATCTTATGCCCCTTTGCATTATTGGACACCCATTACTATCTACGTTGTCTTCGCAGACCACTATGAAACAAAAATTAAATTCTAAGACAAAGTCTTAAAATGGACATTAAGAGTAAATATTATACATTGTTCTAATTCCATGGAATTAATAAATAATATTTGTTGAACTTAATCCAATGATTCCTCTTACAAGAATGTCAGCCGAATAAACTAAATTACATCTTGTAACATTTTACACATATTGAAATTCTACACCAGAAGAACTTGTTTATTTCACAATTAATTATATAAAGTACATAGAGATAAAAATGAGATAGAAAACACGGGATATATTTGCACTATTACATGTAAAATAATCTGTGCTATGGCCTATTCACTGAAACAGTTTATCAAAAAGTTTGAAAGGAATCAGTCAATCTGTATTGAGAAGAACACAGGCTATCTATCAACCAGTGTTTATGAAAATTACTCTTAACCACTGCTGCAAATTGGATCTATGAATATCAGTATATCTGATTATCACAACAGGAAAATGAATCTCATCAAGAATATGAATTCCAGCATGCCAGTCCTTATTTCAGTCTGGAATTTATCTTTGATTTCTAAATGTCACCAATAACAGACCTTTGTACTCGTATCATTAGGTCATCATATTCATACAACTTGCTGCTCAGTCTTCCTGAACCTTCCGCTAGTGCCGAAGCAGATAGGATTTAGTCTTCAGGCTGTTTGGCCTATGAATTTGGCTTTGCTATACAGTATTGGGCTCTTTATTACAGACAAAACCCCAAACCAAACACAATAATTGATTAACTGCTAGGGGAAAGTGTAGGACTGTATGCACTCAAGGAATTAAACTCAAAATTTTCTTTTTCTTCTGCATGAATGCATACTTTGCAAAGACTTGGTGTCACCAAAGCTAAGTGGTTGTTACATGTTCAGATAACAGTCCCTCTGACTTGAACCCCATTTGGTTTCTGCTTCAGGCCTCATACTTCCTACCTGCTGGAATATTTTTCACAAATTCCAAACGTTTTTATGTTTTCCATGGGATAACAGTGTTCAACTGTTCCAAGGCAACTATTGCACTCCAGGGCAAATCATTATGACCAGAGTTTTGCAGCAGGCTTTGAAATTTGGGCAGGGTGGGTTGGTGTTATCAATCATTTTGGAACTATTAAAAAGATACCTAGGTTAACTAAATAAAAACGAGTTTTGAATTTTTGTAACTCAGGTAGTTCTTGGCTCCCTTATTCTCAGAAAGCCTTCCTTAAATTTCCTTCAATGCTCAAGATTAACACTAAATAAGATGCATTCTAGAGAATGTCAGGCTTTCTCATAGCTTCAGATTAGTCAGGTAAATTCTATCCGTTGAGGCTCATAATAAAATAATACAGGCAGTCCTCAACTTACAACAGTTCATTTAGTGACCATTTAAAATTACAATGGTATTGGAAAAATGACCTATGACATTGTCTGATAATCAACATTGTCAGAATTGACAATCTAATCTTCTGTATACATCCTTGCTACATCTATTAATAAATACAATAACATCTAGCTAGGGAACTTCATGTAAATGGTAATATAGGTAGTCCTTGACTTACAACTGTTCATTTAGTGACTGTTCAAAGTTACAACAGCACTAAAAATGACTTATGACCAGTTTTCACACAACTGTTGCAGCATATTTATAAGGCTTGCAGTGTCCTGGAGTCAGGTGATCACCTTTTGACAAGCTAGATTCACTTAACAACCATGTTACTAGGGTAACAACTGCAGTAATTCAATTAACAACTGTGGCAAGAAAGGTCATAAAATGGGGCAAAACTCTCTTAATAACTTTCTCACTTAGCACAAAATGTTTGGGCTCAATCATGGTTGTATATCAAGGACTACTTGTACAGAGTCATCTTTTAAACTTAAAAAAAATGGACCAAATAGCCTTCCTGACTACTGCTTTGATACCCTGCTAAATAACTACGCTGTACAACAATTTTGCTTCCTGAACACACTTGGATCTATCTTATGTATCTTGATTGCTAATCATGAAAATAATCTGTAATTTAACCTATCACCATTTTATAGACATAGTCTATTTTTACACAATGGCAATGTACATTCTTCAATATATATTGGCTATGTTGCACACATGAAAGAAACAAATGAAAATATGCAACTGTTGTTGAAGCACATTTACCATACCAAGTACAAGTGAAATATCCTTACAGATCTGAAAGTCATGGCTCTGCTGCTTCAATTTGGATATACCAATTACTTTA
>JANHFJ010003263.1:8673-21075 GCA_032468195.1 Cerberus rynchops
GTGTGTGTGTGTGTGTGTGTGTGTGTGTGTGTGTGTGTGTGAGAGAGAGAGAGAGAGAGAGAGAGAGAGAGAGAGACGCGTGCGGAGCAAGCGGGGAGAGTTGTGGGAGGGGTGGAGGAGGAAGGAGGCAAGTATCGCGAGAGTAAACCTTGGTGTTTTGGGGTTTTTCCCCCCCCCACCTCCCACCTGTGAAAGCAAAGCTGACCCCAACCGCCGCAGGAAAGGTTGGCGCATGCGCACGGCGAGCGTGGGCGCGAGCTGTTGGAAAGAGGCGGGAAAAGGGTGGTGGTGTTTTGGCGCGAGGGCAGAAGCTGGTCAGTTGAAGCCGAATCTGAGGCGATGAAATGTAATGGCTGCGGGCTGTTGGCTTCCCGTGCTGTGGGCAAAATGTCAAACAAAGGACTCCGAGAGATTTTTTTTTTTTTTTAAACTCTTTCCCCTCTGAGTCGTCAAAACCAGGGATTACACTAAACCGGCTCTTGGCCTTGGCTTCCAGAGAAATACTTCATGAGGAAATCTGGAAGTTGAGTCATGGCGACTGGTTTTCTTTTTCGGTTTGAGCTGTTTGTCTGCTTACCCAAAAGCTTCTTAATCATGAGGAAATATTCCCAGGGAAGATGCTCCTGGTTGGGCTTTCTATAGAAAAAGTGTGCCGAGGTTGCATTATCTCTTCCCTTTCTTACTCAACTTGTATGCCGAAATGATGAGGAGGCTAGATCGTGAATGAAAAACGGGCGGAAAGCTTGGTGGAAGAAACATCAACAATCTTCGATATGCTGATGATTCAACTCTCCTCTTAGAAATCAAAGGCAGCCTGGAACATCTGATCAAGAAAAATAAAAGAAGACAAACTTTTGGTTTCTTCTTGAATGTAAAAAAACAAACAAACCATGGCCAAGGAAGGAGAACATCAAAATAGAAATTGAATTGGTGAAGAGAAAGAATGTGTGGAAAAAATTGCTTTCCTAGCATCAATATAGCTCAGAATGGTGAATGCAGGTTCATGGGCTTGCCATTTTGTGATCTCAGGTGGCTTCCCAAAAGCAGTCGATTATAAACCAGTTCACTTAACGACTGATTCACTTAACCAGTGCAGTGACTCAGTTAACAATTGTGGCAAAAAAAGGTCATAAAATCTGTCATGACTTATTTAACCTTGTTTAGCAACTGAAATTCTGGTCCCAATTGTGATTAAGTCAAAGACTTCCTGTATACTGAATGTGCTGATGATTGATGTAAACCTCCAGTCCTAGCCAGTCAGATGATGCAGTTGAGAAACTGATTAGATGCCTAGAAATGGTGCTGCTCTAGATGAGGAGGAATTGGCTCCAACTCAACCCTTGCAAAATACAATGATTTTAAGTTCTTGCCTCCCCCCCCCTTTTCTGGGTATAGTGATTTATCATTTTTTATCCTTCTTGGATCTTGGAAGGGAAAGGAGAAAGGAGATGCCATATGTTCAAGCAGGCTTTAGAAAAGGCCAAAGAACAAGAGAGAGATGTGCTGGATAATTCAAAAAAAATAAAAGTATTAAAAAAAACCCCATCTGATGTTACTGGATCAGAATGTGAATCATGCTGGCAGTGTTTATTTCAGTGACTTTATGAAAGCAAAAGCTGGAGTTAGAAAAAGGGTAGAAAGTGTATTGACATTCGAATTTTAGCGTTGAAGACTTTTGAGAATAAGTTATATACAGGGAACAAATCAATCTAGAATTCTCAGATGTCCAGGCTCAATCATTGAATCCTAACTCTCTTGAAAATAACAGTGGGAAAGGTGAAAAGGAAAACAAAGGCGAGAACCAGCCAGAAGGTTGAGGGACTTGATTATATTTATTTATTTATTTATTTATTTATTATTTAAACTTTTATACCGCCTCTCTCCCGAAGGACTGGAGGCGGTGTACAGCCATTTAAAGAACACACAATAGATAACAATTTAAAAACAAAAATTAAACTAAATTGGGTGGCTGATCACAAGATTTAAAACCTAATATGAAATTAAAAAATTTAAAATTTAAAACATTAAAAATATAAAAAATATAAACCAATTTAAAAAAAAACCAACTAATTAGTAGTAGGCCAGACCGGCCTGTTGGAACAAATAGGTTTTTAATGCGCACTGGAAGGTCCATAGATCTGTGATGGTCCAGATCTCCGGGGGCAATTCGTTCCAAAGGGAGGGTGCCCCCACAGAGAAGGCTTGAATCCTTGGGGCTGCCAGACGACACCATCCAGACAATGGAACCCCAAGGAGGCCTGCCCTGTGGAAACGCACTGGCCGGTGGGAGGCTGATGATGGCAACAGCAGTGCTGAATGCACCATTGGAGAAAACCTGAAGGCCCACTTGGGGACAGTTCATGGAAAAGGTTTGTCTAGATCACAGGTGTCAGACTTGCCACATCATGTTGCCGTACCGTGATATTTTTCCCCTTCACAGACCTGGGGTGGGCATGGCCTGCTCATGACGCATCTGGCCTGCGGGCCACCAGTTTGACACCCCTGGTCTAGGTGATCCCTAGAAATTGATATCAATTTGATGGCACAAAATCAGTACAGCAAAATTAAATGTTTTTAAATGCTGTGCTGCTTCTTTGTCACCCAGGCTGAAGCATCCCTGAGCAGTCCACCACAAGAGGCAGAAAGTATAAAACCCACAGACCAACCACAAATTGATCAGTCAATACAAGACCTTTTAAACAACAATAGCAGGAAATTGGTAGCATCTTCAATAAAAGTCTTTCTGTTAAAAGCTGGGGGAAGCAGGAATTATATTTGTTGAATGATGAAATTAAAACAGCTGGAAATGGCCCCTCAGGCTTCTACTATGTGTTAGAACTGGAGTATGAAATATCATCTTCCAAACCAAGACAACAAGGGATCCCTCTTGTCTCACCTCGCCTTTATATTTGTCATTAAGTTTTTCTGAGCACCTCAACAGAATAGCCACATGTCCATCTAACCATGCTGAAACACAGCCAGGCACTCTGAGGAATTTGGCTGTGTACGTACATGTGCTAGAAGAAGATTCACACCCGCATTATTGTTCTGTTCCTTTCATTTTCACCCACTGTATTACCCTATCCATCTGCTGAGCCATTCACATTGTTCTCCTCACATTCCCATGGCAGCAAAACACCTCTTAGTCACTTAAAAATAGAAAGAACAGATCTCTTCCAATAAAAGACAAATCAGGGTTTGCCAACAGGTTGAGGCGTTGATGTGGCGCGTGCGCGCATACACACACAGAAGCGTTGCGTTACACGTGCCTGGCTGAGAAAGAAACATTACATAACTGGATCTTCTAGTGCATATGAACTCACCCTGCTTTTCTATTTCTTACTTAATGTACATCCATATAATGTTTATAGTTCTCTATAAACAAAAGTGAGGATGTCCACCTTAGTTTAAAGTTGTTGTATTCACAAGTGATATCTGAGACATATTTATGCACTTAGGATATATGCATGAATATTAATAGCTAGAAAATGCCTATTGTGTGCAAACTATAAGTTACAACTGGTGTTTTGAAATCTAAAGTAAATAGCGAATGACTATTCTCAATAGAACAAAATCTTGCTTTTATGCATCCAACTGCTATTTGTTTATTTTTTGTGCAAAAGCACAAAAAATACTTGTTTTGGAGTTAACTAAGCAAGACTAGCACAAAGCAGTGAAGAACAAAAAAACTGGACAGTGCTTTACATTTTTATTACGCTGTGATGCATTTCTTATGTTTGTGTTTTGTTTTCCTGGTATCATAGAATGAAAGACAGATTATGACCACAGTTGAGCCCAAACATTTTGTTTCTAAGACATTTGTTAAGTGAGCTTTGCCCCATTTTAAGACCTTTTCAAGTTAAGTGAATCATTGCAATGGTTAAGTTAGTAACACGATTGTTACGTGAATCTGGTTTCCCCATTGACTTTGCTTGTTAGAAGATTGCAAAAGGGGATCGTGTGACCCGGGTCACTGCAACCATCATAAATATGAGTCAGTTGCCAAGCATCTGAATTTTCATTAGCTGATCACGGGGAACGATCATAAGTGTGAAAAATAGTCGTACGTCGCTTTTTTCAGTGCTGTTGTAACTTTGAATGGTCACTACAGGAACTATTGTAAGTCGAGGACTACCTGTATTTGAAATAGCAAGAAATTATCTAGCACAGAGTTATCTTATTAAGCCAGTTTGTGTTATAAACCAAGGGGTAAACCAGTACCTTTTCTCACAATTTCTTACTGCATGTTTTGAAGAACTGTAGCTATGTTTTGCCACATGACCAGAACTTGAATACTTTCAATGGTTAAAAAGGATGCACATGACCAGCCAGTTGTTCAAATCCAGGAGCAATGTAACAAGAGCCTTGGCTTTGTTCTTTTTGCAACAGACCTAAAACAGCTATCCTACTAAAATAGATATGTAGGTGAAAGGTTTGTTATTGTACATCCTTGCACTGCAAACATCCCTCTAAATGAATATATAAACAAAGTAATCTGCTTTATGGTGCTTTAGAGCAGTGCTTCTTAAGATGTGCTTCTAGGATCCATGGTGGGGGCGTATCCCCAAGACCATCTCAGGGCTCCTTAAAAATCAAAATTATTTAGCAACCTTTGTTGAAAAATAATACAATATTAATAGTCCATCAAATAATCATGAGAAGCAGTAACAGCAGTGAATGTGTCAATCTTAATTTTTGAGAGGGTAAATGTTGATAAATATAATCCATATAAAAAAAGTTATTTTGGAATCCTCTATAATTTTCAGGAAGGGGTCCTGAAAGAAAGAAAAAATAAACACTTTTTGATCATTACTTTAGAAATATTAGGACTACTAACTGTAGCAACTCTGCAATGGTTCAAATGAAAAATCCTGAAGAAAACCGATGAGCAAAAAGTAATTGTATAAAATAAGGGATTTTTTAGATGTTATTTGGGTGTTTTAGAAATAAGCAATGTTGGTTGATTTTGAGCATTTTAAAAATCTCTTCCTGCTTGAACTGCTTTTTCTGAAAAGCAGGAAGTTCGGAGTTGTGTAGCCAAAGACACAAAAGCAAGGAGCTCTTTTTCCCCCTAGCTGTTATTTTTTACATCAAGGTGAAGTCAAGCAGTTGCTGATTTCTCTCTCTCTAAAGTAACCTTGGAGAACAGATGAGTAAAGCACTTGTGATCAGGGTGAGGCTGAATAGGGCAAAGATTGGGGTTCAAGGGCCACCTTGACAAATGTGCTGGCGCCGCCATCATATAGTTATGTAATTATCTTTAGGAGTAAAGCCAATGGATTGGTTATCCAAAGATAAGATTGATTTCTTTTTATCAACACATCTGCTTTCTCCTTCTTCCGACAGGGACTACTTCAAATACATCTAATCAGCCAAGAAGTAGGCAAGATCTTTGGTCAGAGCTCTTTCAGGCTCTGCCTTCAAAATCTGAAAAAAAATATGATATTTTAAAGTAGCTTTATTGTATGGCAATGGTCCCTTGGGGCACAGTTGATCACCTGAGGGAGGCAGTGGAGCATATTTCATCACATCTGTCCTCAAGTCTATGGATTTTCAGACTGTTTTCTGGGAAATTCTGAAATTTCTTAGAAACTTATCAGCTTGAAAATAACAGTGATATGAAGTACTGTATAGTTTATAAAGGTATACAGCAACTGTAAGTTTGAAGGATTACCTTCATTTTATACTGGACTCTAAAGGTCATCCAACTTGGAGCTTATATAAAGAATTCCGAGCCCATTTTGAAGGTCAGAATTGAATAGAGTTGACATTTCATCCATAGAAAAATCCATTCCTGTTTAACAAAAGAGAATTGTATTGTTGTTTTTGCTATTGTCAACATCCTTGCTGAGTTATTTAGCAAACCAAAAGTAGATCCAAATCTATCATCTACTGAACTCTTATCAGCATTAGAATGATAGGCTTTTTGAACAACCATGTGGAATGGACTTAATAATAGCATAATTTTTGAAAACCTGTATTCATTCCAGAAGTATATTTGTAAGTCTTAAATGGAGAATTAGTGTCTGAGAAACCTATGCCAGTAATAAATGGGACAGTACCCATTTTGGGAAATTCACTGTTTTTGGAAACAGACTGAGACAAATGCTCAAGAGTCCTTCCCCTGACACCAGACATGATGCAAATCTGCTCCAGCAGCCTCTTCTTTCTGCCATGTCCTGCTTTCTACTATGATGTTGACTTTGTCCTGTCCTCAGCCCAATGAGACAAACATAAGCTTCCTTAGTACTACCAGCAATAACGTAGCCTTTCCTACTTGTTCCTACCCTATCTAATCTCAAGATACATAAAACTAGTTAGTATAATCACATGAATTTAGGTAAGGGACTTCCTGGCCATAAGAGTCACCTGCTTTGTGAAAGATCACCAGGTTACCTGCCAATATGTCTGGAGAAGTCCCACTCTATTCAGAACCTAAAGTCAGAAATTCCAGGGTACTAGAAGAAAAAGGAATACACAACCATTTGGTCTTGTCATGACTTAGTTTAAACCTGCTCCTCCCCATCCCCAGCTTCCAAGCACTGAGTTAAGATGTTGAAAGCATTGCTTACACAATCTGGGATTGAAATTTGCAACTGGATATAATTGGTATATTGAGAATACTTGACACTGTTGAGGGAATGACCTTTCCCAAAGGTTTCGTGTAGATGTTAAAAGAACAGATAAAAGCATTGAGCAATATGACCCCAGGGTCCTGGCCACTTCCTAGGAGTTGTAGAGTCAAACATTTCTCACATAATTGATACTGTCTCGGTCAACTTGCAAGGATAGAAGAACCAACTTGAAGCAGATCCAAGTGAATTTATTTTATATCTGTCTAGAGCAGAGTTCCCCAACATTTCCAGCTTTGTGGAGTGGCTGGTGATGAGAGGAGATAGTTCCATGCAAGTGGCTGGCAAGCACATATGCAGCTCCATTTGGTCACGTAAGTGAGGATGCGGGTGCATCCATGTGCACTCACCAGCTATTTCCGTGGCCCGATTGCAAATGTCTCATGGCCCACTAGTGTTCCCCACAGGTTGGGGATTTTTTCCACTGTCCCTGAAGACATTCTCGTGAGCCTTCCCTTCCCACTAAAGAATTGGGCCCTTGTCTGGATGTGCTCCTCTTATCACCACAGTACTTTACACATTTGGTTGGATTAACTTCTTTTTTTTCCCACCAGTGGTGCCCTCTTCCCTCTTTTCATAAGTGCAGTCACCTTTATGGTTTTCCTTGTGCAATTTTCCCCTTGGCTGCATCTCCAGTTTTTCTAACTGTGTTAGTGATTTAATCCTCCACTTTTCTCAAAATTGCCCACGCGCGCGTGCGTACACACACACACACACACACACACGAGAGTGACAGATGTGTTGATCAGGAGAGCATCTCTTGCAACTAGCTTCTGTTGAGAAAAAGTCAGGCTGCTACTCTGGATTATCAATCCAAGGTATGGAACATTTTTGATGAGCTCGGAAAAGACAAGTATAAAAGGCCAAAATGATGGCAAATGATAGACAAGCTGAAGATAGATAAGTACTATAGAGAAAGAAAAGAAGAATCTTCTACCCATATGTTTACTGTTACTATTGCTGCTGCTACTAATAGTAGTAACAATTTATTTTCTCATGCTTAGCATTACAATCTGGTAACTTTTAGGAGAAGCAAAACTTGATTTATTTGCAAAACAATTTGTGCACAAGTTTCAACCCTGGCTGTAATCTCTAAGATGGTGGATTCAAGTTTAGGGCAACTTGTTCCTCAATTCTTCCCCTGCTTTTCTGAGCTATTACTTTGTAATTGTGACTTCTATGGTTGTCCCAAAAGTGCTTTTTTCAAGAGGCATCTTGAAGATATTTCACTTCTCATCCAAGAAGCATCTTCAGGTCTGACTGAATGTTGGAGAATGGAAGGATTTACATTCCTTGTAGTCCTCTGGTTGTTATTCCTTGCTGTCATCTGGTTGACTTCTATGGTTGGCATTAGCTTTCTTTTTAAAAACAGGGTAGTGCTTGCATACTTCCTACCTCTTTATTCGTGGTTTAGCCAATTCATCCTGCTGAGATTTTAAAGAACAAAACATGGGCCTTTTATAGACAGATGTAGAACGACATTTTGGAAATCTGAAACTATCAAAGAGACCATCCTCTGTTTGCAACATGTTTGACCCAGACTCAGATCTCTTGATCTGCTGTGGCAGCACATAATAATCATGGTAATGGGAATGAGACTACTCATTCTACTACACTACTCATTTTCTCCAGAAACTAACTGATAATCCTACCATTCCAGATTTGCCTCCATTCATGGAATTCAGCATGGTTCTCTTCTCCAACCTGGCTGCAGGAGGCAGAAGACAAAGGATTAGAGAAATGGTGCAAAATTCACATGGAACTGGATCTGGGACCACTCGCCATGGCCAACTTGCCACAGGAGAACTTGCTGTGGGACAATTCAACACAGGATAACTCAAGAGAGGGATAAGTGAATTGTAGCAGGCCTTATCTTGCTTTAGGTTTGAACCTTCTCAGGTTAGAAGTCCTTCAGGGTGGGGTGAGCTGCAATTCTACTTGTCCCTTTCTTGAGTTATCCCACACTGAATTGCCCCTCAGCAAGTCGGCTGTGGTGAGACAGCCATGGCGAGACAGCCAGGATGAATCAACCATGGCGAGTTGACCGCAGCAAGTTGTCCCACTCCGCATGGAACTGATTGCGTATGGAATCCCCACAGACCATCGCCCTGTAGTGGAGACACAGTTCTCGACTCACATCATCAACATAACAAGGAGAGTGAAGGACACACATAAACGCAATATCTGAACAGAATTGGGCTGCTCACAACATACATCATACATGCAAAGATCATGCCAGCAGAGCCGGTTTTGGAAAGGATTTCTAACCAGAGCACATCAGGAGAACTCAGTTCACTGCCTGGAATAAGGAAGCTTCACACAGCTCACTTTCTTTGTCTATTGAACTGTTTTGAGTTGGTTCCACCTTAAGAAGCACTCGTTTCTTCATCAGACAACTCTTGATAGTATTTTTATATATATATATATATATATAATCCCGCCGAAACGTTGCAAAAAGACTCTGAAACTTACACGGGAAAAGACCCGAAAAGACATATATATCTATTTCAAGCTATATAAGGAATATATATATTCCTCACAAAAAAACAAACATATATATATATTCTTCCATTCAATCATGTCCCTTTCTCAAAGACTTCCTGGATAGGTCTGCAGTTTTCTTGACAGTTTTTCAGAAGTGGATCGCCACTGCCTCCTTCCTAAGGCTGAGAGAGAGAGTGACTGGCGCAAGGTCACCCAGCTAGCTTTGTGCCTGAGACAAAAACCATGGACTCCTGGTTTCTAGCCTTATGATTTAACCACTACCCCAAACTTTATTTATATGGTAATATGCAAAACCAGATCATCATCATCAAACCAGTCCTGCCATCATACAGCAGGTGGGAGACCATCGAAAATGATCTCTCAATGGTGGAATAGAAGCTTACCCCAAAGAATCTTACGGCTGTTTTGAGACATCAAGGATTGGGTCCATTCATCTTTTTTTTTTATTTTCTCTGCCAACCACCTCACTGATAACAGCAACTCTTATCATACAGGTGCATTAAACAGAAGAAGACAAGCATAGACCAGGCTCCCTGTGCAGTAAGTTCTCAGAGCCTTTATAAACTGCTGAGATTGATAGGCCACTGTGATTAAAATCCAATTAATGAGTTCGCTATTGTTGTTTCCTTGAGGAAAGAGGGAGAAAAATTTATTTTTGAAAAGTAGGTAAAAGGTCACTGTGACACAGCCCAGCCAAAGACTTTGGACCTCTCAACTCGGCGCCCACTCAAATTAGAAACGAAAGGCAGGATGGAACTAAAGTTATTTAGATAATGGTTACCCAATTTGTCCCCGTTTTGATTGCCTGACTTCTTTTATGCCTCTGCCCGCTGAGCTGACAGTCTTTCTCCCATTGGAGAGCTGGACGAAGGGAGGGATTTAATGAGCCTGACGCTATTTTTGTATTGTTGGAGTTTAAACTTTGCCACCTAGTAGAAAAAAGAGGTTTTGACTGGACAGACGGACCGGAGAGCAGAGAAGAAAATAACCCTACTCAACTTCGCAGCAAGGAAAACCCTTGGGATTAGAAACAATTGGCTAAAGCGAACGACACTGGAGAACACTCTCAGGACTGGGTAAGGTGGTGCAATGTCATTTTTTCTCAAAATTAGCTCAACAGGTTCCATCTGTGGAAACAAGTGCAGGACAAATAAGAGGGCAGAGGTCAGGGCTGTGTGCAAAGAAGAGAAACATGCACTAAGCGAGTGATACATAGATAAGTCTGTTAATCAAAAGGCGATAGACAAACAAACAAACAAACTAGTTTTCAGAAGATTAGAAGAACCCAAACTACTAAAATTTCTTCACCTTTTACACTACATTTTCCAAAGCTGGAAATATCCTCCAAATTATTGGGTATAGTTGTGTTGTATTTGGGTGAAAACTGGAAGAATAAATGTACAGAGGCTAAGCCTTAATTGCAGGATATTTATTGTGCCAAGAATGCATTAAATGTTATTTATTAACAGAATTTAACAGAATAACAGAGTTAGAAGGGAGCTTGGAGGTCTCGGAGTGTTGGAGCATCCACAAGTTATGAAGTTCCACTGATTATGAGTCCTCACTGTCAGGAAGTTTCTCCTTAGTTCCAGGTTGCTTCTCTCCTTGATTAGTTTCCACCCATTGTTTTTTGTCCTGCCTTCAGGTGCTTTGGAGAATAGCTTGACCCCTTCTTCTTTGTGGCAGCCCCTCAATTATTGGAAAACTGCTATCCTGTCACCCTTAGACCTTCTTTCCACTAGATTAGACTATTAATTGAAAGTAATTATAATTTCATTTTCTGCACATAGTTTTCTTCAAATCTTTGTGCATGTTTCTGGAGGTGGAGAGAGATAGATACATTGCTGTCATTACACAGATTCATTTCTTTACCCAGAAATAAAACAGATGTATCTGATTACAAAGATGATGAGGGGACTGTAGGCTAAAATATATAAAGAACGGTTGCTGGAATTGGTTATGTCTAGTTTAATGACTAGAAGGACCAGGGGTGACATGATAGCAGTCTTCCAATATAGAGGGGTTGCCACAAGGAAGAGGGGGTCAACCTATTTTCCAAAGCACCCGAAGGCAGGGCAAGAAGCAACAGATGGAAACTAATCAAGGAGAGAAGCAACCTGGAATTAAAGAGAAATTCCCTGACCGTTAGAACAATTGATCAGTGGAACAACTTACCTCCAGAAGTTGTAAATGCTCCAACACTGGAAGTTTTTAAGAAGAGATAGGGCAACCATTCCTAACTTGGACTTGAAGACTTCTAAGCTCCCTTCCAACTCTGTTCTTCTATTCTATTCTAGCCACCATGCTTAGAAATGGAAATTCTGGTCCCTCCCTATCCCTGTCCTGTCCTGTTCTCTCAGCAGCTTAGTTGATGGCGTACTCTGTGCACAGAGTGTGTTTCTTGATGAATCTGTCTCAGTTGTGGTTATACCTCCCATTTTTTTTAGAAACAATATCATGTAGTAAAGATAGCCCTCGCTTACAACCATAAAGGAGCCCAGAATATATTGGAGCCACCCTCGAGAACCAGACTCGATTATAGACATTTTTGCAGTGGTTATTAAGCAAACACCATGATTAATAAGTAAATGTGGCAGTTGTTAAGCCAACGCCATGGTCGTAAACAAACTTTTATGGCCGTGTTTGTACACCACCCAAATCCCAGTTACTCTGGGCTGTGGATCCCAAATTAACAATGAAAAGATCTGCATGGAGTAATAATCCACAGTAGACCAATTGAGACAATGACAGCAGTAGCATAATAATACTGGTGAGGCGACCATTGAAGGAAGGGTAATAATGATCCCAAGAATACAGTAACCCCTACATTCTGTATGGCCGTGGAATGTAGGACCAGAAAAAGACACTAAAACTACCAGGAGATTAGACTTCAGGAGGGTTGACTGCGACTATAGGAGCTGTCAGTCACTGGAATCGACTGACACCTGAGCGAGTAGCAAGTTCTCTCTCCCTGGAAGTCTTCAGACAAAGGCCGGATGGTTCTGAGCAAGGGGCTGACCTAGATAACCTCTAGGAACGTTTCCAGCTCTATAGTTCCAGATGTTCTCCAGAACAGCTCCGTTTTAGGTTACTTCTGGAATGGGTCTATGACAATTCACCACGGCCAACTTGCCACGGCCAATTTGCTGCGGGACGATTCTCTGTGCGAGAAGAGTTACACTAATATCAAAGAAATGGCAGAATAGAATCATTAAAGAAAGGATGCAAAAGGAGGAACAGAATGAAATGTGAATGACAAAAATTA
>JANHFJ010003264.1:110672-122094 GCA_032468195.1 Cerberus rynchops
GAAGCAGTATATAAGTCTAAGTGCTATTGCTAAGTGTTAAATTTGTCTTTATTATTCTTTCCTAGAACTGATAGTGAAAATGCCCGCACAGAATCCTAAGATAAAAGCCACAACCAGAGTCCCAGCAAGGAACAAAGTAACTACAGAGTCTCCACAAAGCACAACTCCAGACTGGATGGAACAACTCTTGACTCTGCTTAGGAATCAGAACGGATGGCAGATGACTACTATAGCACCAAAACCCAAACCTTCAAAGCCCAGGAAAGAAGGACGGCCTGGGAGGAGACCATATCGAAGAAGGAAGAATAGGCCTTCCGGTGTTTCCCGACAGCCACAGAATGGTGCAGTCCGACTCATGAATGGCAGCACAAGAGGGAGAGACCAAGGAAGGGTTGAAATTTTTATCAATGGCAAGTGGGGCACTGTGTGTGATGATTTGTGGACTTCTAAAGCAGCTGCAGTAGTTTGTCGCCAGTTGGGTTATGCTTTTGTAATCCGGGCCACCAAGAAAGCAGAGTTTGGGGAGGGACTTTCACTTTCAATTTTGCTTGATGATGTTCAGTGCCTAGGACATGAGAAGACCCTCCTGGAATGTTCCCATTCAGAGATCGGAAAGCACAATTGTTCCCACAAAGAGGATGCAGGAGTAATATGCAGTCAAGAAGAGGTTTTTGAGTAGAAATACCTACAACATAGCATGAGTTTATGCTGTGACTTTTTTTAAAAAAATAAGACCACATGAATACACTGTTACGGTTATCAGATTAACAAATGGTTTTGGAAAGATACATGTCCATAAGGCAGGCCAGGACGGTAATGCTTCAGTATGCCCATGTGATACCCCTCCTTCACAAGCTGCAATGGTTAACAGTATGGTTAGCCAGATGTTAAAACTTATTGGGCATTTTTATCCATCTATCAAGTCCTCCCAATGGCTTGGCATAGGCAGGTGCGGATGTTTGATGATGTTAAAAGTATTGTCACAGGATGCAAGCTATTCCAAGTGAAGCTGCCTTTTACAATTGAACCCAGTGGTGGTTTTGCCAATGTCAGTGGTGTTCAGATGGTGCTCCAGTTGTTCTGGGAAATTGTTTTGGGATCGCATCCAAGGGGCCTATTACTATTGGTACTATCTTTGCTTTATTTTGCCACAATCATTCTATTTCTATTTGCAGGTCTTTGTATTTTGTTACCTTCTCTGTTTCTTTCTTTTCTGTTTTGCTGCTTCCAGACCCCGCCACATCCAGTATCCAGATTTTTGGGGGGCTTTCTTCTCAACAACTGTTAAGTCTGGGGTGTGGCAGGTTCCTGTTGGTTTGAATTTGAATTCTAAACTCCCAGAGCAATTTCACTTCTTCGTTTTCTATTATTTCCTCTACTTTAGGATCCCACCAGTTCTTTCTTGCAGGCAAATGGTGTCTCTTTAGAATCTTCCAATCCTCCACCGCTGCTACTTTGTCATGCTATTGCTTGTAATCAGTCTGTGATTGTTAAATTTATTTGCCACCCATCTGCAGTACAAAGTGACTCTGAATAGCATGCTCAGTGTGCTACCAGGAACAATTTAAGATCCTGGTTATTGCTTATAAAACTCTCTATAGCAATGATTATCAGAGGGATCGTCTATCTCCGTGCTGCTTGTCTATCCAGTACAAGCCAATAGACCAGTGCTCTCTGAGTCCTATTAAACAATCATCTATCAGCACCCAAGAAGCCTGCCTTCTCTCTGTCATAGTACTTGCTGTCTGATATGGTCCTCCCTGAATCTGTGTGGCCCCTACCTTGATGGCATTCAAGAAAGCCTAAAAATCTGGCATTCTCCTAGACTGTGGATTAATGTAGTTGGGGCTCTCTGCAAGTTTAGTTTGGGGATGTGGATGTGGAGTCTGTTTGCCAGACTCACCAACCATTCTAATTCTCTATACTGCTCAGTGTGGAGTTGGGTGATAACTAAAATGAATAAATTAAATTAAAGGGATATACTGTGGGTAAATATTATATCTAGAGTAAATAAAGTGATTAAGTAAGCAAGTGATTAGTCTAGATCAGGGGTGTCAAACTCGCAATGACATGTCATCACATGACATATCACAACTTTTCCCCCTTCGCTAAACCAGGGATGGGCATGGCCAGTGTGTGATGCATCCAGCCTGCAGTCCGTGAGTTTGACACCCTTGGTCTAGATGATGTCCGAACTACTTTCCAAGTCTAATTCTAAGCATCCATTTGTCTAGTCTCTTGCTTGTAGGCAGTCTTCTGCATTTGTCCCATGGGAATAGAGCAATTGAAACAGCAGCAATGACAGGATCAGATAACTGATCAAGCTACAGAGAATCAACTACTTTAGAATCTAAAGTAGTCAGGTGAACCTGAGTGTAAATGTCATAACTAGACTTCCAACTGCTGCTTGAAATGCCCTTTAATACACCCTGGTTCAGTTTAAAAGATAAAAGCCCAAATGACCACATTTCCTCTTTTTAAAAATTAAATTGATGCCGTGGTTTCAGTCTGCATGTTACACCATCAAGTGGCCTCAAGGTTCCCATATCTAGAATTTTAAAGCTCTGTGGTGGAGCCAGCTCAAATTCAAACCTCTGCAGAAATTTGGCCATCAGCACTTTAACTTCCATCTTGCATGAAAACAAAAACAAAAATAGAAGGGTTAATATTTTTTAAACACACACACGCACATTTTGATTTCTTCATTCGGGAATTGATCATTAGCCCAGAGATGACGGCTTCTTCTACCCCTTGTTGGCCATGTTGGTGGGGACTGCTAGGAGCTTAACCAACATCTGGAATATCATAGACTTCAATGCTTGTTCTAATCTTCCATTTATCAAATAAACACTTTATAGATTTTGAGCTCTTTCATAATTTTCCATTTTATGTGGAGTTTTTAAAAACCCCAATTCAAAAACTGAAGAGATGCATGTTAATGTGATTATCAGGAAGAGGCTTAGGAAAAAAATTAGGATTCTAAGAGTAACTGTAATCCAAGTTTTAATGATTATGTCCATTCAAAACAGAAACTGAGACTCACAGAAAATTGAAATAGATATTGACAAACTGTCTAATTTTTTTACAACACTGTTCATTCACATTCCTTTTATTTAAAAGGAATACAGTACGTGGGGAATGGGGAAAAGGAAACCACACTACACTATATGTAATCCTCATTTAGTGGCCATAATTGGCAACTGCTTTCCTTTTCTCCACTCTCCTGGAAATAGTCACCTCAATGCTGGGATATCAGGTTGGCAGCTGCTGACAATTGATGACTAATAAATTTTACACCTTCAGGTTTCCACCACTCTGTGGAATGCTTCTCTTGGCACTGGCATAATTAGCAAGAAGCCAATGTTTCTATCTATATTCACTGAAGAGGCAGGGATTGCAAGAGAGTAAGCAGGCACACAATGGAAGATACACATTGAAAGGAACGTGATAGCATCAGCAGTCCTGACTCCCATTACACAAACAGTCCATTATATGCCTGTTTACTCTCTTATAACCTTTTCTTCTCCACTCTCTCTGCTATTTCTGTGGATTTAGCTGCTCTAGAGTAGAGTTCCTCAATTTTTCCGGCTTTGCGGACCAGCAGAGGGGACGGGATGGTTCTGTATCAGTGGCTGGAAAGGGTGTATGCTACTCATACAAATGGAGTCTGTGTGCACTTGCTGGCCTGCTGCTTACTCAAGTGGGGATGCGTGTGCGCATGCACGTGCTTACTGGCTGTTTCCACGGCCCAGTTGCAAATCCCTCAAGGTCCACTAGGGGCCCAGACCCACAGGTTGGGGACCCCTGCACTAAAGACTGGAAGAATGGATCAGGAGCATATGCAAGTTCTCTACCTGTCTTTTAAAATGAACAAATACTAGTACTGGAGTAGACATTCTTAATACAAGTATCTTACTCACCTGAGCAAATAACTGTCCAATACATGAACGAGGTCCCAGCGAAAATGGGAAATAGGAAAAATAAGGTCTAGAAGAAACCACATGAACCAGAAAATTGTTTAGGTTGTGCTATTCATCTAAGATACTATAACTGTTTAGAAATGTTTTATAGAGCACATCTTCATTTTTTAAGAATACTATTATTTGTGCTTTCGGCACAGTGAGGATAATCATATTTACATTTTTTATTTCTCGAAGAAAGCACTGCATAGTCATTAGGATTACAAACTAATTTTACCTAGTACCTTGCTTTAACAGCAGCTTAATTTGCAGTTTTAGGAAATGTCTACAGTATGTGTCAGAATGTTGTCAATACTAATATTTATAATTTTAAGAGATGAACACATCCCCAAAAACTAATTTCCATCAATAAATAACTAGTAAAGAGGGGTTCCCATTCCCTGGGCTGTAACCTATTTGTGGCAGGCCAGCAAACATGTATATGCAGACAGCTCAATTTGCACAAGTTGAGCTGTGCACTCATGCACATGCGCTGTGCCTCTGCCTTGCTGTGCATCAAGCCGCCTCTCGGATGACCCAGGTCCCCTCCCTCCCCCACACCAGGCCATCAAGCTACAAAGGTCGGGGATTTCTATAATAAAGCACACATCCCAATGTCATTCACCAACTTAGATGTGGAACGCTTGGCATAAAGGACACACATTATCACCAAGTGGTCCCACTATTCCAAAATACTTGTACATGCCTTCCTATACTGGACAGAGCTTCATCTAGCTCCAGGAGACAGCATCAAATGATTACATTAAACAAATGATAACTCTTATTACTTATGCAGGAAAGGCATATTTACTGGAGAAAGTTAGAGCAATCTATTTGAAAATCCCTCCTTTCACTGTAGAAGTGTCAAGCTTAAAAGGACATTTTGGACTGGGGGTTTTCTGCTGAACAGTATTAGCCATTTCTTTGCATATTATACAGGGCCTTTTAGCTTTAACAAATTTTTTTTCTTTTGCAAGGTCGCCCGGGTTGGAGGAGCTGGGGTTGATGAAGTCGGCTCGGCGTTATCTAGTTTACATTCTTTTAATAATAGTTCTCATGGGAAAGTTTCTCTGGGTTGTGGACACCTGTGGGGGGAAGTCTTAGGTGACACATTGAAACTCTTTCTGAAGGGGTTGGTGAGAATTTAACATGTGATAATTAGTGGGGTGGAACTTTCAGCTTTACTTGGGTGGAGAAAGTCCAGGAATTTTAGATTCAGGATTTCTCCAGACCATATCAGAACAATGTCTTCAATAAAATCTTATTCTTTGGACTGTCTCTTTGGAATTCTGATTTCATTGCTGATGTTGTGTGGAACCCTGACAGTGAGGTTCTTCTACTAAAAATATCAAAATTAAGCTTGGACTGAAGATAAATGAAAGGTAACCTAGTTGGCTTTCTATAATCATGATGTTGCCCATGAAAAAAGTCAAGCTTTGCAAAGATTTTTTCCTTACCTAATGAGTGTAGAAGGTGCTGGATGACTGGTACCGAATAAGCATGGTGTTGTAGGGCTTTGTTTTTGTGCATTTATAATCTGCACATATTCTGACTGAGCCATCTGATTTAATGGAGGTGACTATCAGGATCTCCCATTGGGCATGGTCTACTGGTTCCAGTATCCCTTGCTTAATTAGTTTGTCTAGTTGTTCATCCACCTTTGGCTTGAGTGCAAAGGGGACTCTCCAGTTTCATGCGGATGGTGACAGCCTGGGGTCTAGACTGAATGAGATAGGGGTCCCTTTGTACCTGCCAAGCTGTCCGTCAAAGACTTCTATGAACTCTTCAGTTAGCTCGCTGGCAGCAGCATCCTGGATGCTGTGGACGACTCCAGTCATGTCCATACCTAGGGCATCGAAACAGTCCAACCTTAGGAGGCTTGGGAGGTTCCCTTGAATGATGATTATGGGAAGCTCTCCCTGGAAGGTCAGGTAGTTGACTGGGACATTTTCCCATCCAGCAATGTGGATCGTGTTCCCCTGGTAATCTTTCAGGATGGTTTGGCATTTCTGCAGTTTTTCCTTAGTGAGGTGCGGCATGAGTTTTTTTACTTTGTCCCATGCCATGATGGTGACTGCCAATCCGGTGTCTAATTCCATGTCACAAGGTTGTTTGTTGATAATGACTGTGACTCAGATTTTTGCTCCAGTGGTCTGGTTGGTCCACGCTTTGATGGTGAAGCAGCCTTCCTCCGGAGCTCTCTGTTTGGCTTGTCCCATCTGGTTTGATTTTGTCTTTGTGGTTGAATTAGGTGTTTGATGGTCCCCCTAGGTTCATTCTACAGACTCTGGAGAGGTGCCCCTTCTTGTTGCATCTCCTGTGAATGGTGGTCAGGTACCTGCATTGTTGCCTGGCATAGTTCCCACCACAGCCCCCACACACGGTACTGCAATGCTTGGTGGCTATCTTGGGTCCCCTCATGGGCTTGACCAGGTGGATGTCACCATCTTCAGGTGAGTCTGAGTCTTCTACATCCTCACAGTCTCTGTGGTGGATCGTGGCTGATCTCCTGGGCTCTTGCAGCTTGTATGCTGCTTCGGCTGTGGTGGCCTCTTCAATGGCAATTTGAAGCATTAAGGTACTTCTGACCAGCAGCCGTCATCTTAATTTATCATCTCTCAGTCCACAAACAAGTCTGTCCCTTAAAGTGCAGTACAGGTCTACGAAATCACATTGAATGGCTGACTTCCTTAGGACTGCAATGTAATTGCAGATGGTTTCACCTTCTTCCTGATCCCTCTGATGAAAGGGGTGTTGGTGGGACATCTCAGAGGGTTGGGGGGGCATAATGGCACTTCAGCATCTCTAGCAGGGTCATCCAGGATACTTCATTCACCATCTGAGGTGTGATGAGGGCGATTGCCATTGCGAAGACATCCGTCCCTCAGTATTTTAGGAAGACGGACAGTTTTTTTTTTTCTGGGAGGTTCTCAAGGTTGCTGCCATCTAGCAAGCTGTCAAACCTGTAAAGAAATGTGCTCCATGTCTCCTTCTTCAGAGTGTATGGAGTGAATGTGAGGGATGGAGCTGAGAAGACATCTTGTTCTTTTCGTGGTTTCTTTTCTTCGGTGTAGTTTGGCTGGTGATTTTGTCCGATCTGCTCTTTAGAATCCCACCTTCATCATCAGTATAATGTAGTGGGTAGAAAAGAGGACTCAGACCAACAATGAGCTTGTGTGGCTTTTATTCAAGACTCTGATCACCTAATAATGTGCTGCAGGTAGGCAGTTCCCTTTTATAGGGAACTGTCAGCCTGCAGCCAATCAAATCAAAGGGTTTTCCCACGCTGGGAAAGCATTAGGTAATGGAAGAGTTCTGCGCATGTGTGAACACAGCACAAAGTGTATTGTGTGACAGAGAAAGGAATTCCCTTCCACTTCTGGAGAAGGACTTTACATGGAAAACCAGTATCAAACTACTGTAAGTAATTTCCCTCAACATGTTCTTTTTATTTGAAGATTGTTTTATATATTTTTTCTTTGCGTAATAGAATTACAGAGTTGGAAGGGATGTTTCAATGGTTTAAAAAGGCAGCTGATGGCCCTAACAGGAATGGCTGCTGATGAGTAGAAAGTGGAGGAGGTGGTGGTGTGTGGGGGGGTATGAGATTGGGCTGGGTAAAGTTGGTATATGCTGGAGCTGAAACATTAAAGGCTTTGTACTCTTTAAGTAACTTTATGACAGTATTGGTTTTCTAAGAATGAAACAGAAATTAGAAAGCTCTCGGTACATGAATGTTATGAGCATTATTCTCAATCATAGAGACTCCTTTTCAGGTTTAAAAATAGACTTTGTTTTTCAGAAATGCAATTGGTTTTCAGCTACCTCCTTCCAAAGAAAATAAACCCAATTCTTTAGGTCTCAGGATTGTAACACATAACAATGAAACATTAAAATAAGCAGAAAAGCAGCAAAGCATGGCAGAGAAATAAAAGCATATAACCAATAACAGATTGTAAGACCCTGGCAAGTAAAAGGACATTACATTTGGTACCATTTGTTTCTCCATAATCTTTTCTTATAAAAGGGCTCTATAATTGATAAATCCCTCTGTTTTGGACAGAAAAAGGTGGACTATGTGAAATTAATCTCACCAACAAATAAGAATGCAGGATAAATATCCTGATATACATGCAGTCTTCAACTTACAACAGTTCATTTAGTGACTGTTACAAAGTTACAATGACACTGGAAAAAAGTGACTTATGACTACTTTTCAAGGTTACAACCTTTGCAGCATCCCCAGGATCATGTGATGAAAATTCAACTACTTGGCAACTGGTCCGTAGTTATGTCCATTGCTGTGTCCCAAGGTCATGTGATCACCTTTTGCAACTTTTTGACAAGCAAAGTCAATGGAGAAGCCAGATTCACTTAACAATCAAGTTACTAACTTATCAGCTGCAATGATGTATTTAACAACTGTGGCAAGAAAGGATGTAAAATGGAGCAAAACTCACTTAAATGTCTCACTTAAATGTTGGGCTCAATTGTGGTCATAAATCAAGAACTACCTGTATTGTTGCGTATTCAGCTGGGGAGCCCATAGCTCTTCTGTGAAAGAGATCTCTCTCTTCCTTTTGTCCAGGAAGGCAAAAATCTTACAATCACATCTGCGCGGTTGTATTGTCTTCCACATGAGCAAGGATTGATAAGACATTCCCTTTTCAAATAATATAAACAGAACTCCAGCTGTTAAAAGGAACTTATTTAGGAAAAAACGGGAAAACAAGAAGAACAAAGAAATATTACAGTTGCATCCATTCCTTTGATTCTTCAAAGATCAAAGGATATCATTTCATGCTCTGAGTGACCACTGCACGCCTACCTACAAGTTACATTCACTATTTCTTTCTGTCCTTGTTTTCTGTTAATTACGTCTTCAGGCATTTGATTTAATTTAATTTTAATTTTATTAAATTTCTATACCGCCCCTCTCCGGAAGGACTCGGGGCGGTGAACAGCCTATAAAACAATACAATAATACATATTAAAATCAGTTAAAATTAATTAAATCAGTTTGGCTGGATATGTATCTGTAGGGGAAGTTAGAGATAAGCAAATGATGAAATATGAATTATGATAGACCAGTGGTGGCAAAACTTTTATTCACCAAGTGCCGAAAAGTACGTGCTTTGTGCGTGCCATCTGCACTTGTGTGCAGCTCCTCCACGTGCACTGCATGTGCAACTGCACCATCTGCACATGCAAGCAACTTTTGCACATGCAATGCATGCTTACTGTGCACCGGCATTTATGCACACATGAGTAATCGCATGTGCATGCGCAGGAAAGCTCTGAAGACCAGCTGGATTTCCTGCTGCAATCGCACGCGTGCACCGCAGAGTCCCAAAGACCAGCTGGGTCTCTGCAATTGCGCATGCATGCATATGCAATCACATGTGCATGCTCAGCTGGAGGTAAGTTGGCTGACAGCTTGTGTGCCAGCAAGATGGCTCTGCATGCCACCTGTGGCACCCGTGTCATAGGTTCTCCATCACAGTGATAGACTATCCCTTAATGTACTTTTGTCATGTTACCATGATGTCTGTCCCTGTGGCATCATCAGGTTTAGGAAGTCATCCATAATAGCAGCACCTTTTCCAAATCATGACTTCACTTTGAAATAATCAAGTAACTCCCTATTTTTCTTTTAAGGTAATAGAAGTGATAATTAAAATAGAATTTTAAGAATTATTTCAGAACAATGCATAGCCACACAGTCTTGCTTACATGCCATTGTGAAAAGAAATGTAGAGAGATTCTAATTGATGTTTTGCCCACTCCCTTTCCTAGCTGTGTAATATCATTGTGGTATTGCTGTCTGTTATTGTTTCTTCTTACTCTCTTGGTTTTTAATCTTTCCTTGTCCATTTTGAACTGATAATTGCAAGATGAGTGGCTACATAAACTAAATGTCAATCAATAAATCTTACCAAGATGTGCTTATAGATAATTGTGTTTTGCAGATTATTGTTATAACTTCCACTAATTATCTTTACATGACATACTGAACCACAAATGAACAAAGTAAATTTTAGCTTAGCATGTTTTAAGGACCCATCCAGAGGTGAAATTCGGCAGGTTCTAGAAGGTGCACTAGAACCGGTAGTAAATTTTCTAAGCGGTTCGGAGAACCGGTTGTTAGAAGAAATCTCCTTCTGTTTTTTTGCAGATTACAGGGTTAATCCTCTCAGGAAGGCAGAAAAAAAAACATTCTGGTGTTGTTTCTAGCCTAATCTTTATTGCCCTGCTTACAGAAACTGACTACTCAGTCA
The DNA here is from genome assembly GCA_032468195.1 of Cerberus rynchops. Taxonomy (NCBI): domain Eukaryota; kingdom Metazoa; phylum Chordata; class Lepidosauria; order Squamata; family Homalopsidae; genus Cerberus; species Cerberus rynchops. Next base: position 120,910 of record JANHFJ010003264.1, read on the forward strand.
CATGACACCCCTCAGCCACACCCACCAAGCCACACCCACAGAACCAGGAGTACAAAAAATTGAATTCCACCACTGGACCCAGCCTGTATTGTTAGTTTATAATTCAGGATAGCAGTATCTTTCTTGGATTCTACAACTAGAAATCTGAGATCTTTTGTATGCAGAGCATTATTTTATTTTACCCCTGAGTTATGGTTTTTTGACCTGCTTTCAGGGCAGGCAGTACAATGCATTCTCTGCAGAATTCAAAACTTGTAGGACATGGCTAACCAAAGAAAATTCATCATTCAGTGCATGTAAAACATCTATGTTTCAGAATTCATTTTATTATAAATTTATTAACATCAGGAATTCTGTTTATAATCTGAAGCAACAATGAAACCTGTTCGTTTCTGGATGCATGGCCACTTGTGTTGACGGCTGCATCCTGAATTGGCTATTCATTCATTTCTGGGTTTTTCCCCTGTCACCGAGCAGTTTTGAGAGCTGGTTGGACAGCTTGTCATTTAATAGGACACGACTCATCCAATTCTATTGTCCTTTGGCAATTTAGAATGAAATTTTGTACTTGTTACTCTATAAATCAATAGTTAATATTTTATACAACAAACATTTATTTCTGAAATATAGCCATATCACTCAGTTCCTACATATGTCAGGACTATATTGTCCATGATCAATGTTTGCTCCAAACAGGGCACAATTCTACAGTTTATCAAGATAAGACAACGTCCATTTGTAACTCTTTTATGTATACAATTCAATTTATCTACTTAGGACAGTGGTCTCCAACCTTACCAGCTCTGTGGACTGGCAGCAGTAGTGGGCACCAGTGGCAGAGGAGGAGGGGATGGTTTTGCACATGCAATCTAATCCTGAGCATGTGCAAATGGAGCTTTTCACACTCGTCCGCTGCTTGCACAGCCCAGTTTCCAATGGGCCACGGACCAGTAGCAGTCTGTGGCCTGGGAGTTGGGGACCCCTGCTTTAGAGAAGGGAATAAGCTGATGGGGAAAGGGAACTGGTGGCAATTGTTGTTTTTAATTCAGGTTCCATTGCAACCCTGTATTCACCTCTTGCCTTCATCAACTCGATATGGGCAGAATAAAATTAGTAGTGAAGCTGATGGTGTCTTGGCATCTGCATCTGCTTTGGATTGATTACAAATAACTGGATAGCTTAGTC
>JANHFJ010003265.1:45564-56532 GCA_032468195.1 Cerberus rynchops
AGGAAACTTTGATACACAGAAAAACAAGAGGTGTGAATTTTTATCTAATAAAAGGGGGAATGAGTAAAAAGTAGGGAGGAACACCTCACATGCTTAAGGTCTCTTGGTTATCTTGTTTAAAGATGGGGCAGAAGAGGAAGCAAATCAAGGATATTATGACAGTGTTTATAATTCAGTTTGTATTTATTTCATCATTCCTTTCCTGAAAAATGGTACCTCTCACTTTTCTCTTGGCAATTCTTCCTTTTCTGAGCAGTGGGCATATTCTTTCTTGGTATTAATGGAGTGTCATCTTTTCAGTGACTGTTTTGTATCACATGCTACTTTCTACAGGAGAATAGTGAGTGGAGTCACTAAACAATATTGCTTAAACCATGACTTGTTGGATAATGCTAAATCATAATAAGTAAGTTTGCAGATGACAGTGATTGGATTGACCCAAGATACAAAGTCAGAGCCGTACAAAAGCATCCTATGGATCAGCAGAAGATATAAATCCAGGCACTGACTCTGATCGAGAGATAATAATCAGCTGTAAATGGATCAGTTGTAATCTGGTTGAAGTAGCCTGCAAGGATGTAAACCCAAAAGCCGTTTATCACATTTGTGAGTCACTGAATGCACAACTTCAAATTGAACTCCAATGTTGTTGATTCCTGAAATTCCCCTTTGCTTGTTCAGCAGTTTCAAGTGTTCAGCATGCTAACTGGAATGAACTTACTGGAACGGTTGCCTTACAAGTAGTGTTAAGTCAACCATTATAACCCCTGCAGGATGAATAGAAAGATCGAGGGTGACAGGGTATGATTTATTTAAGGCTACCAAATGAGTTAATGCAGAGGTCAAATTTGAACTATGGCCATTTCCATTTCAATTAATAGTTTAACCTTTCTACAGCTAAATCACACTTGCTTGTATGTAATATTATTTATAATAACAAAAGTGGTCCAGGACATTTGGTCTGCACAATGGCAGGAAAGATGTGGGACATTGCAAATATGCGAAATGTCTCTTTTCAGATTTTTCTGTGAATAACCAACAGTAGGAATTATCTCTGTTCAGTATTGCTTATGTGTAAAACTTTATCACCTTTGTAGTTCAACCATTTCTGTTCCCAAGCTGGCTGAACAGCATCTCTTATCTAAATCTTTTCATATCTGCCCATTAGAAAGACCACTGGATAAGAAGGAAGTATTGATTCTATGTTGTTGATGAATAGGACAAAGTGTGTTTTCAGAATAACTCCAGCTAAGAGAGGGAAAGACCAGGTCAGATGGTTTAATGTTTAAAAAAAAAAAAACATTCAGGGAATTGAGAACTTTTTCACACAAGCTGAGAAATGAGAATATTAGGCCTATACTTGAAACGGCCTGGATGTGTAGCCTTTAAGAAAGTCTTGTTTTATGTTTGGTAGAAAAAGAAAAGTATGGTCACTCTGCCTCCAAGACCTTTGTTTTTTCCCCCATCAGTGACCTTCCTTGACCTTCCTTGATATCCTCAAGGTAGAGGGAAATAGTGGAAAGATGTTAAGCTGCTGCTGTTGTACAGATGTTTGGTCCAGTAAGCAAAGTGTTTGTTGGCTAAATAAAATGACTTTGTCCCTATTGAAAGCTGCTTTCCCTTTTATGTGCTTTCCCCCAGCATAGTGTCAGTGTGCCCCTGCTCCTGACAGCCATACAGGCAGGCCAAGGGTAAAAATAGGGTGAAGTTGCTGCTGTTTAGTTTTTCCAGGCTTCAAACATTGCCTGTTGGCCTCTCAGCAGCTGTATACCTTTTGTGCAGTTTCAAAATTCCCTCCTTCTCCACAGATAGAAGCTGGATTAATTCTTACTGAGGAAGAACAGAAGTGGACCGAATAGGGTGAGAGTCTTAAGTGATGAGATGAGGTGATAAGGTGACCTGGTATTTATAGGCTCCAGCTTGAATGCAAGGCACACAACGGATGAAACAAGAGGGCTCTTGAGAAGAAGAATGTTCTGCTACAGTAGGGGGAAAGCAAATGTTCCCCACAAAATTACTCAAGTCAGGTCTTTCTTTTTGTGACTTGAGGAAATGTTTCTGTTTGCCTGTTCCTGTTGAATTTGCCTCACCTGAAATGCAGTTCAGGGAGTGCTCTGTCTGCTACCTGCTACAGACAAAGTTGTCATATTGGAAATGCTGTCCATGCTTTGGGGCTAAAAATGGAAACTATATCATCTCTGGAGGGGTAGCAGATTCCAAGTCCCTCACGGGTGAGCTGAATAGCTTTTGGTGGTTTGCTAGCTGGTTTCTGAGTACTTTGAAGACTGAAATGATTCTGTATGGTATTATAATTTTTTTTAATTGAAGAGAATATCTGTTGCTGAAGGTTGAACTCTCCTTGGTGTTGGAATGTAGGCAATGCACTGATGGTGTTACCTAGTCAGATAGTGAAACATTTGCAAATGAACATCCAAGCTCAGTGTAACTTTCTGTTTACAAAAATCACTCATCTTTATTTGGAAAACAGATGGGTGTCCAAGGCAAATATTACCTGCTAAGTGGTGTTTCAAAATGTGGACAACAATGATGACATTCCTGTTCAGCACATCTGGGGAGCATTTGGTTGGAAAAGATTGGACTGTGGCCAATGTTTCTGAAGATGACCTCTTTGATTTTAGAGAACTAGCATTTCAAGTGATTAAAAATATTCACCAAGTGTTTTGGAAGGCTGATATGTATACAATTTGTTCTTAAGTCAGTACTGTAGTAATCAACTGCTGTGTGAAAGCTCCTTGCTGGTAGTCTCTATGGCTGTTGAAATTCTAGAATGTTACTACTGACTTGGCTTCACAAGAGAAATGAGGCAGGCATATACTCTGATCTATGACAAATCACCATGGTCCGCTTGCCACAGCAATCTTGCCATGACCAACTTGCTGTGACCAACTCATCACAGGACAGTTCACATGGCCAACTTGCCATGGGACAAGAATTACTCTAATATTGAAGACATGGTGGAATGGAAGCACTAAAGAAAAGGATGCAAAAGGAAGGACAAAATGAAATGCGAATGCAAAAAAATAAAATATTTGTATTTATTTTAAATAATTAAATTGAAAATGTTAAATCATCATGTGGTGAGTTGGCCCGTGTCGAGTTGGCCATGTTGAGATACCCTGCAGCAAAAATTGGCCATGGTGAGTTAGCTGCAGGAAATTGGCTGTGGCAAGTTGTTCCCATTCTGTATACGAACTTTTCCAAGCCAGTCTTTCCCCCTTCTGTTCCCACATCCCCTAACCCTAACTTTAAACTTTTGTGGCAAGGAAGAATTGTCTGAGGATATCCTGAAGTGAACAAAGCTTCAACAGGAGGCCTGGGAACTTCAGTACCCCCACCCCCAAATCTCTCTTGATTCAATTTCAAATTCACATAGTTCCTTCCTAGCTCAGTCCATGTTGCTGTCAATTATTTCTTTCCTACCCCCTCAGAGGACTTATTTTATGACCACAAAACAAAACAAAAACAAAGACTGAATTGGCCATTCTTACAGGGCACCCATAGTCCCCCAAATCCCATCCTTTCATATATATGTTCAGGGACCCCTGAGGATTGAAGGGGAAAGCATAAGATGGGGAATTCCCCAACTGCTACCTTATAACTGCTCCATGTTAAACTGTGGGAAGATGAACCCAGAGCAGGCCCCTGTTTCTCAGGAGCAGTGAAGCTGTGGATGCAGCACAATCTATGTCAATGTAGTTTCCTTTCAACTCAATGACAGGAGAAAAGCGATTAAGGTGACTGTGAGGAACAGTCTTTGAAGAAGATCTTGAGATGCTGCTGAGCTATTCCAACTCTTTTTAAGAATGATTTAATCCATAATCACTAAATCACATAATGATGCATTGGCATTTCACCATAGTTTAAATATTTAAAACATTTAAATTTTAAATAAACATACAGATGATACACATGATTTGTTTCCCAGATTCATGATACCGTACATGATTTCCATTCTACGTTTTAAGACTACCACTCTTTTTGTCCTTTAGCAAATTCTTAACCAGCCATATTAAATCCTATAGGAACGGGTGTCCATTTGCTTCCCTCCGTCCAGGAGAGGTCCGTATTCTTGCAGTTTTGAATTTTCTTCAGTTTCTTCAAACGCTTGTTAAGCCTGCTCTTGCTGAGCTGTAAGATTGCTAAGTTCAAAACAAATGCAGTTTAACCAATTTAGCTACATGGAAGCAAGACCTAATTAATCATGATGTCCAAATGTCTCCTGCTTTTGGAGCTGCTTCAGATTCTGCATTCCTTCTTGGCCGCTTGAAAAGCTTCTGTGTTACTCTTAACTTCTTTGAAGCAGCCCTTATTGAATTTAAATGTATTCACTCACCCGTGATTGCTGCCAAAAAGCCCTTGTCTGTGCTTGCTACTTGTTTGTGTATTGGGGATGGGGGGGGGGAGATCTAATGTTTAAACTTCTCCAACCCTCTAGCTTCAGTGCTTTACTCCAATCTCATCTGGATGCTCCAGTTGGGAGAACTTAATAGTTACCCTTTTCTTCTCTCCTAGGGTTTAGCATCTGAACCTATAGGAATGTACAAAGTTCTTGAGCAACTTTATTCCAAAGAGTCCTGCAGATACAAAATAGCAATGCTGAAACCAAAGTGTGCACTGCAGTCCTCCTTGCTTTTAAATACCAAATTAGGAACAGTCGTGCCTTCTTTTTGATTCATTGTTAAAATAATCTGTGGGTTGCTTACTTGGCTGGATGTGAAACATAAAGTTGCTGATGTCTGGTAATAGGTTTTTTCCCCCTCCCCTCCCCATTGCTCTCAGAACTAAAGGAAACTTATGAATAATGCAGCTTCAGGGAGCAATGGTATTAATGAATGCACAAACCCTTTGGTCTAGTGAAGCCAGAACATCATCCAATGCCTTTGCCAGTGGAAAACGTTAATCAGGTCTCTCTCCACCTCTCATAACCATTGGACCCTGTCCCGTAAACATTAGGTTAATAAAACAGAACTTTGGAATGGGGGCTAAACATTCACCCTAGAATATGGTACAGTTTATTTGTTGTGCTATGTGAAAGAGGCTGAAAAGCCATAGTAAAGTGAACTTAGAAATTCAAGAGGGATTGTAGCACTTTTAAGACCATCCTTTTTTTGGGAAAGGCCTTAACTATTCTCTTCTTTCATTTCTTTCCCTCTTTCTCCTCCTACCCCTGCCTTTGCCTCTTTTGAGTCACCGTATTTCCAAGAAACCTTTTGCCTTTTGTTTCTATAACATGACCAAAACCAATACAATTCTAAGCAGGAAATGGCTACAGATTACTTGAAACTCCCTCTAGCCATGCTAACGAAACCCTGATGAGGATGTGTGTATGTGAGAGAATAAAGAAACTGCTTCATAAGCAGTGGTGGCCTTCTCAACTACTACTGCTGAATCCTTGGGCCCATGTCCTATTGCCTCCCATCAGCTGCTTTCTGGACCAGCAACCAAGAGCTGTATGAAACTAACCAAAGAAATATGGTGCACCCCATCTCCTAGAGAAAGAACCTCAGAGGCAATATTGTAATGCTGAGCACTAGGGAAGATATAACCCTGCTTGCTGGGGCTGTTTCATTCTTCCTGGAACAAACCAAGAAGGGAGTAGATTCCCCCAAAGGAATGTTTATTATGCCTCTATATAACCGAATGGAAGGACCCTTACTCTGGAATGTCATCAAGATGATGAGCCATCGTAGACCAGCCTTTTCTTCAAGGATGTGCTTGGAAGCGAGAGCCTGTACTGAGACAGAGAAGAAGTGCCATATCACAGAGCAGGCTGAGTGCTTTTTTCAGACCAAGGTTGAGGTTCGGGTGAAGTTTGGGTGACATACTAAGGGCTGTTGAAAGTAAGCAGAGTTAGGACAAAAGATGTACTGTAGTTAGTGTACATGTCATTGAAGTGGATTAAAACATTATGGTGGTTACTTCCTATGTGTTATGTTTTCCTTTTTTGCTTCATGAGATGCTACAGGTAGAGGACTATATCCAGAGCAACTTTACAGGTTGAACCTGAGACTTCTGATACCTGTGTAAAGTCCTCTAAAAATGTCTTGCCAATTATGAGCTGCCTTCAGGCCTTGAGTGATTGAAGCAGATAATGTAGCAAACTTTGTGAAGTGAAATTGCTTCATATTTGTTCAAGGACTGGGTAGGAAACATAGTCAAACACACACACACACACACACACACACACACACACACACGAGAGAGAGAGAGAGAGAGAGAGAGAGAGAGAGAGAGAGAGAGAGTAATGTATTTTATTTATCTATTTATAATGTTTATATACCACTATATTCCAGTATGACTTTGCTGGTTTACCAAAGCAATAAAAGCACAGCTAAGTAAATACAAATAATTAAAATCATAAATAAGTCATCCAGTCCCAGCAGCATGAACCGAAGCGCTGGTGCTGTGTTAAATTCTAGAAGGAAAATGAAATAAAAATGCTATGGGTCCTTGCTATGTCCAGGAATGTCACAGACTGGAACTATCAACCTACACTTTGCTTGTTGATAGACAGGTATCTTGAAATATCTGAAGAGCAGCATCCTGTGTCTCTCCGTCAAAGGCCTGCCTCTTTTCTCTAGATGTGCTTATGACTTCCAAAAGCTTTTTGCATCAGCACCTATTTCCCCAAAGAAGGAAAAATTACCTGCAAATAACAACTCACTTGTTTGAATCGTTTAGTACTTGCGGTACTACATTTGTTATGACAGTCCGGAGGGAAGATTAAAGACCAATGATAAGATATATATTAGGGTGATAGAGGATGCTAGTCCAGAATGTGAACCTCTACGTAGTGCAATATTCAACTGAGTGAATGATTTCCTAAATAGTTTTATAGCAGGCCAGAGATGCTCAAAGCTTAACTCCGATACCGTTGGGTGTAGCAAAAAATTAATTGATCTAGCAATTGAGTTCCAATCTTTGCTAAAGGATGGGTGTCTGAGAAAAGACAAAAGATAATATGTATATTGACTGGATGTAGGGAAACTAGACAGCTTAATGTTTACTTTCACCTATATGGTGGTAAGACCATGGGAAATATGTCATTCTGATCCCTGATTGAACAGAATGGATGTGTAGAAGTAAGTTGCCTCAAGGTACACAATGCATGAGATGCATTTATTGCCTTGGCAAGATGCCAGGTGAGTGCAAAGGAATAAGAGCTGGTTCAATTCAGCAATTTTGGCAGCTTGATTGAAAATTGTATTGTAGAACCTGATTGTAGAATCAGTCTTGTGTAATATATATTGAAAAGAGAGGCAGCCTCTCTTTCTCTGCCCCTCTCCCCTTTTCTCTAGAATAGGAGGGTTTGAAACACAAGGTTATATTACTTTTCTACTAGTGCTCAGTAGGCTGTGGATTCCCATGGAATACATTAAAAGCTCAATCCAGCTCCAAGTATTGGAGCTATGGGAGATCAGGAGTGATAATCTGCACTGGTATGTGGGAAAGACCTTGAGAGAGGGGTGAAGAGACTGCCCAGGAAATGGTCAGATAAGAGACAGCATAGCCTGCAGCTGGATAGTGTGTGTGTGGGGGGGAGAGGCTCAGAAATGTAGCTTTACCATAGAGTTCGCTTATCTGGTTATATTTATATTTCCTGTCTTGTTTTCCCAGTAAGGCTGACATAATTGTGGTCAGGTCAGGATTCTCAAATGACAGAATGAACCCAGCATAGAGGTAGCTGATGCACTGGGTTAGAGCAAGGGAATCTATTCAGTGCTTATGCATCACAACATTTAAGTACAAAATATTTTTAAAAAAAAAGCCTTATACAGGTTAAGTTAGATGTGCAAATCATTTTTTAAGAGTTCTGGTCTTCAACTTTACACACACACACACACACACACACACACACACACACACACACAGAGCAGTTGGCAGTTCCTGTTGTACCACATATATTATGGGGTGACCTTATCTGGCGTCTACCCTATAATTCTAGTGTGTGAGAGAGATAGGACTTGCACAATCTCTGTTTCTATGCAGTGATTAAAAATGCAAAAAATGCAAATTTATATAGTACAAGTGCCTGGCTATGAAATGGAGAGGTCTGTAATTATACTCAGACTTTCCTTCCATCTTTCAGAAACAATACCAATCCCATTAGTTTGACCATGGGAACCAATGGGCCGAGAATTTAATCTCAGTTACATTGTTGCATAACCAGAAATAAATTGAAGATGAATTACTTGAAAGTGAATAAAGGATTTAACTGATTTAGCAATAGCACTTAGACTTATATACCACTCCACAGTGCTTTACAGCACTCTCTGAGCAGTTTACAGAGTCAGCATATTGCCCCCAATAATCTGGGTCCGCATTTTATCAATCTTGTAAGGAGGGAATGCTGAGTCAACCTTGAGCCAGTCAGGATCAGACTCCTATCTGTTAGCCTGCAATACTGCACTGTGGGTCATACAGCATATGAGCCTCAGTGGCACAGTGGTTAGAATGCAGTACTGCAGGATACTTCTGCTGACTGCCGGTTGCCTGCAGTTTGGCAGTTCAAATCCCACCAGGCTCAAGACTCAGCCTTCCATCCTTCCGTGGTCGGTAAAATGAGGACCCAGATTGTTGGGGTCAATATGCTGACTCTGTAAACTGCTTAGAGAGGGCTGTAAAGCACTGTGAAGTGGTATATAAGTTTAAGTGCTATTGCTATTTTAAACACTGTGCCACCATGACTCTTAACATGTAAATTATTATCTGCATTATGATAATGAAGTTGATGCCTTTTGAATTGCTGTTTTGGTTAGTACCAGACATCTATTATTCTCTGACTGAAGGGATTCTGAATGTTGCTGCCATTGTAGGTTTTGGTTCATATCAATATATCTTTGATACAGTTATGTAAAAAGCAGAAAGGAGATAGACTGTGATTATACAGCTAGTCAAAAGCTGACTGGAGTTAAAAGCAAATGTAGACATCCAGTTGGGCAAAATGGAGTACTTTGTCATGGACAGCCTTGGTTTTGAAGGGTTCAGGGCCCCCTCATTCCTTGAAAATATCTTCAATTAGGAGAGTCCTGATGCCGGTGAAATTGTTTTTCTATCAGTGGGAGCATAAAACAAAAACATCTGAGCACACTGAATCAATAAAAGTATGGATAGCCCTTCAAGGTAGAGCAGACTAGGAATCCAATGTTATGTCGGTCAGCACTACTTTTATTGTAAAGCTATAGTAATAGAACCTTGCAAATCTGAAAGACCTTCTCCCCTCCCTCCCTTTATCTTTCAAGTGAACTAGGGAAAGTTTTTGTTGAGATGTTTACTCAAGATACATTCCTGCCCAAGACTCAGTTCCTTTTTATGTGACCTTTGTTTTGGAAGGCACATTTCCTCCTGTCCCTCAAGGCTGTTCCTTCTTTCCTCTATAATATGTAATTCCATCAACATGGACTGTCAGCCTCCATTCAATAATTTCTTTATGACTACTGTGTCAATTGATTTACAAGACTGCTTCTTAGATTATTTTTGGATAGTTTCCTGACCTCACTTCAATATGCTTCTTGTATTTTTCAAATAATTATATCTAAGAAGCAACTAATGGCCCTTTAATTCACCATTGCTGGGGGTAGATATGCAAGACTTTTCAAAGATCAACAAAGGAACAAAACTGTTCTGGAAATGGTTTGAGCTTGGAACAGGTTGGACAACCTCTTGGGGGTTAAAACATTTCAGTTTAAAAATATTTTTGCATTCCTCTAGCTTGGGAGTCAGTGATGAAACTTTTGCCATTTTCACAGCTGTAAGCCCTGCATCTTATTCCTCATTTTATTCTTTGGGTGGAGAAGATCCTATCATCTTTTTTCACTGTGAAACTGAACAACAGTGGCAACAGTGGATTACCCAATGGGTGACTAATATTTGAGAAACCTCAGAAGGAAAATAAGATGGGTGGATTTGTGGATTTCTCAGACAAACAAGTGACCACATCTTCTGGTAGCCATTTCCTTAAAAAATGGAAAACATAAAATGGTGCATTTATATCAGATCCTCTCTTTTATCCTGCTCTTAATCTGCTGTTGAGTTGAATGTGCTTGCTTCTATCTATCCTGGATTTTCTGTAAGAAAGTCCATCAACATGGATTGTCTTTGCATACCACTTGCCACAGTTTTAGGTGCTACAATAGAAGCTCACAAGAGTAGCTGTCAATATGTGCCATCTTATGTCACATATTATGTGCCATCTTATAGTTGTAAGCTTGACATAGTCACAGCATGTAGAGCACTTCTCCTCTCCCAGTGCCCTCTTTCTTAGCAAAGTCCTTCCAACTCAATGTTCTTTATTGAGAAATGTCAACAAATTAGAGCAGAATCCCTCTGGGCAGACAAAACGCTGTCACAAAAGGTGTTAGGCTTTCTGTGATTGGATTACATGTGGCCACCCATCGTCTGCCTTGGTGCCTTATCAGTCTCTGAACTCTTCTTCACATCAGAACAAGGTGCCATTTTTCTTGAGGAACTTGTTTCCTCCACTCAAGGTTTATATTGGATTATATATAGAATACTAAAATTAGGAAGATTAAATAACTAATGGGCAAAGCAGATTAATTCTTTGGCAGGCTAAGTACATTGCTGCCATCTATGCCAGTATCTTGTGGAGGAAACCTTAAGCCACATAGCCTGTTACTATCTGAGACGATTCCATTGGTTCTGTAGGAGAGTCCTATTTCTCCTGCCAAAACATTGCCCAGTTAGCCTTAGAGCTTCTTTGTTGCTTCTGTTTCATGGCCATATTTTTATACCTTTTTAATCATTTGAAGAGTGTTTGGTTCAGCTGATCACCTAGTAAAACTAGAGGTGGTACTATATTGGAGGATTGTTGCATGCCAAGCTGGGTGAGGCTCACTATTCTGCCTCATTTTGGTCTTCCTTCCTTCCTTCCTTCCTTCCTTCCTTCCTTCCTTCCTTCCTTCCTTCCTTCCTTCCTTCCTTCCTTCC
>JANHFJ010003266.1:61047-74081 GCA_032468195.1 Cerberus rynchops
TAAGCATAGAATTTGATGATTTGTTTTTGTTTTGTTTTGTTTTCTGTTTTTTATTTTATTTCATTTTATTTTTTTCTATATGTTGTGTATGTTTTTGTGTATTTTTGTATGTTTGTTTTAATAAAACAAAAATTCAATAAAAAAAATAATGATCTCGAATGATGCATTATTAGGGATAAAGAGGGACAACTGAAGGAACTATATTAAATAGGTACTGCAAATTTCTGTTAAAGATGAACAGCTGGGAATATGTTTCAAACATTTTCCAATAAAGGATTACTTAATTTTTTTTCAAGAATAAAGTAAATGATCTTGTCATCTGAAAGTAGATTGCAGTCAAACTACTTTCAAAATTAAAATAGAAGCTAAAACATTTTTTATTTATTAAATAATTTATTTTATAATTTTCTCTCCTTCACAATCTTTCCAACATCACTTAAACTGTAGCAAAGGGGAACTCTGCATTTGGTGTGAATGATAATTTGCAGATAAAGTTGAGAGATCAAGCATACCAAAGTGAAGAAATACTTCAAACTATGCCTCTTTGGCAGACATTGACAAGTGGGTGCAGCCTCTCTTAGAACTGGAGATGAAATACTGTAACGAGAACTTGCATCTTTCTAGTTTCATAATGATACTTTTAAAAAAGGTGAACAAGTCAGGTCATGAACATGACTGTTAATAAAAAAGTGCTTCAGAGGGATATTAGAAATAAGACAATAATCAACATTTCCTCTCCAGAGAAAGTAAATACTTTTATATAAATCAGAAATATAACATTGATGTTTTCTACTGAACTTTTAAAGAGGATGAGGGAAATAACTCAACCCAATAACTTACTAATTTTGCAATTGGCAACACAGGATGAGTTGGAAGGTGGCAAATAATGAGAAATGGTGTTAGTAGGACAAAGAACAGGGTTATGGTTTTTGAACACATCTACACAATGTGTTCAAAAAAAATCAAGGTGAGCATATAACTCAAACTTCATCCAATACACTTAAAGAATAGGTGGAGCTTCAATTCACCACCATCTTGATTATCACAGGTTCCCTGGAACTGCTCCATAGAAATGCTCCATATCAGTAAAGATGTATCTTTCATCCTTTCAGGAGAGAAAATGTTGGATAAAGGTCTTCCTGGATGTTGTGAGAATCTGTGGTTCTTGTATAAAGTGAAGAGGATATCTGAAAACGTGTAGGGGTGGTCACCATGGAAAAAGAAAAAACAGCTTTTCTGACTTGAAAATTTAAGAGCTTGTGAATACATATGTTTGGCATCACAAAATTTGATTTTGGTGTAAGAGTCAGATATCCAAGTATTTGGAGATAAAGTGGGAAAGATGCTTCAGGCCCAAATATTGTACCTGTCATAATCTATAGTAAAGTAAAACTTGGAGGTAGGAGCTGTCCCTCCAAAGGAGCATCCATGTAATGTCAAAAATTGTGATTATAGATGTACCATATTTTAAAAATTAATAGTTAAAATAATAGATTAGAATAGAATTCTTTATTGGCCAAATGTGATTGGACACACAAGGAATTTGTCTTTGGTGCATATGCTCTCAGTGTACAAACTTAAACTTGTCTCTATGCGATCCTCCTTATATTACTAAGAGTTTAACCTTCCTATCTTAATAGAATTATATAAACAAGGCCTCAGCATATTGCCCCCAGCAATCTGGGTCTTCATTTTACCAACCTCGGAAGGATAGAAACCTGGGTCAATCTTGAGCTGCTTAAAATCAAATTCCTGGACTGAGCACTGAGTTAGCCTGTAGTACTGCATTCTAACCACTGTGCCACCATGGCTCTGTGCTTCTTAATAGGTCAGATATTTTAATTTTGTTCTTATATTGGATTTTCTTGTTAAAATAAGAAAAAAAGATTCAAAGGAAGATTTGTGGAAATTCAGGTTTGGTGTGCCAGGAGAATAATGAAAGTAAGGTGAATGCATTTGAATTGGTTATTTACAAAATAAACAGATAGGGCAAGAATGGATAATGGATGGATGAATGTGGACTGCTTTCAAAAGTGAACAACCAGTAGGAAAAAAAATTAACTTGATGTATATACAAAGAATATAGCTTACAAACCACCAAGGATACCACAAAAATAAATGAAAATCCATTTACAAAATGTCTATGTAAAAGAAAAGTGCATGTATTTAGTCAAATGAAAAGATAAAGAAAATTATGTCTAGATGCTCTTTATGAGATTTTCAGAAAGAAAGATATAAGACATTTTAAAAATAAAGGCAATATATGTTGAAGTGATACATGGACAAAGTTAGCTTGAAGGATAGAAAGAACCAGAGAAATATAATTAATAATATAATTGTGAAATAGATGTGGATTTCCTTCTTTCTTAGTGACTGTCATCTACGATTTTAAAGCCAGAAGAAGTTGTGTTAGAGTATAAGAAAAGCCATTTACTCTATGTCACACAGGGGCCAATTCTCTGTTTCAGTCACTGAATGTTTCTCAGAAATTTATCCAACCCTTTTTTAACTTCATTTACTGTCATGACTAAAAGAAATACATATGGATTTTATATTCTCCTTTTCTTTTACAAGTATTATGGTAGATCTTTTAGTCTTGCCACATTTATTCAAGATGAAACGTTGGGGAGTTAAAGTTAGATAAAAGCTAACTCAGAGACTTTTTCACATTCTTTCTCATCAGAAGCAAGGACATTTCGCTCGCACCTGATGGGGCAGGTTGGGAAAATGAACTCTGGATGCCACCCAGAGTGGATTGGGGCAGAGGCATGTGATAAATTAGGGGAAGAAACTTTCACTTTACTCAGGTGGAGAAAATGCGGGCTTTTCCGATTTGGGTTTTCTCCAGACGTACCAGTATAATGTCTTCAATAAAATCTCATTCTAAGGACTTTTGCTTCCTTGGAGTTTTGATTAAATTGCAGATGCTGTGTGGAACCCTGACATCTACATTGGTATTGTCACCACAAACTCTGTTAAATATGCATTGTGTAAATAAATACTGCTTTCATCAAACTTAAATAACTTACTTAGGTTTCCATTTTAGTAGATAATAACATTTTCTAATATTGTTCTGACATCTTTTCAGATTCTCCACACCATATATAGTTCTATATATATGATTTTATGCATCTACCATGGCTTGTCTTCTTCTTAAATTAAAAATACCTGACAGAGCAGATGTTCCTCAAAGGGCAATTGATGTAGATTGCTATTCATTTGGTTGCCCTTTTTCAACCTTTCTAGCTAATTATCCATTGTTAAATGAGATTGTCACAATTGTACACTGTTGCTTGTAGTTAGTGTACATGCTTACTACAAAATTATCCATGTACTTTAAACTGATCTGTCAGTTTACAAATACTTTTGTTAACAACATAAGACATGTTTACCCTGATTACAACAACAAAAATGCTATTGTACTATTTCATATATTGAAAAAATCATATCAAAGAAAATGAATACCAGGATACAATAAAAATTATTTATATCACTTTTGAAAAAGGACTGCATTTGTTCCTTAGATGAATGGAAGCAAGTATTTGTCTTAAACCATAATTAAATTAAAGTTTCTCTCTTCCAGGTAACCATTATCAATAAAAGAAAAGTCTTTTTTAGATTGGACAAATTGGTTCAACCATTGTAGATATTGACTACTCTGTTCACTAGTTTCTATAGAATTATTGTTTAGACTAGTATTACTTTGGTGCATGAAGAAGAAATGCTTGCTGTTTTCTTCATAAATAAGAGGCATCATCATACAATTATAGTAAGATTCAGTGCATTGAGTCATGACTCAATTTTCTAAATTTCTTGCCTTTAAACCTAGTACACAGACAAAGTGATCCAGTTTGACAAGAATCAAGTCATCAGTTGTTGTCTCTCAAGACATTTATTTATTCAGTTCTATCCATGGACATAGACAGATTCATTAAGTATTCCAGCTATCTCTAAATGCAATGGCACCAGGAAGTCTGAGTGATTAGAAGAAATTTTTAGCATAAGAACGGAAGCTTTCTCAATGTCATTCTTTCCCATATGCTGTAGACTACATCTGGTATAAGATTCTACATCTTCAAGATTTCTGAAGATGATATTATTCCTTCCTCTTAAGATATCTGTTAAGATGTCTGTACACTACTTATCTGGTATAGCACCATCTCTTTGCATCTTCAATACCACTGGCATAGTTATTTTGTAGTGATGTGTATGGTATTCAGATCTTCTGAAATGATGATTACTGAGTAGCAGAATCAATTTGTTATGTTTAAAAAAGGTCTACAAGAACTATGATGTAATTCTTAAAGTAAGATGAACATATCTTTAAAGGCAAAGAAGCCTTCTCCAATTCTTTCTGAAAAATACTGTACATGAGAGGAGAAAAAAAAGGAAATTTCAGTTCTGCATATATGCTTATTGATCCTAAATGCTGTAAAACTCAAGACTGACAAAATTTTAGGAATGATTCTTAGTACCTAAATGATTACTTATGATTTAAGCTATTAAAACAGAAAGACATTTCATACTTAACAAAAACTAAAATCTTTTGTAGTTGTTTTGAAAAAGTAGATAGTTATCAGTGAGCAGAGATAGAAGAATGATCACCCTAGCTTCACTTTTTCATCTGCATTATGTTTCTCTTTATTCTTCATGTAACACAGGAACAATGGAAAGAAGTTATTAAGTTCATTAGTACTGTTGTTCTTTTCAAATGCAAAAAGATCTTAAATTGTCAAATTCAGTGTCAGTTACTGTATTTCTGAATAGTTTTAAAGTTAAACTATAACTTATGGATCTACAAAATAATATAAGTGAACAGTGAAATATTATGCATGCCTACTCTTCATACTCATATAAACGACATTTTTTCCTGGGCTGAGAAAATACAGCTTAATCTAATTGGAATACTCCTGCTTTCAATTTATTTCCTTGATGTCAGTAAAGCAGGATGCTTCTTTAAAAAGCATTAACACACCCTACTATTTAACAGTGCAGAAATCAGTGTTTTCCACTTAAAACACAAAACAAAAACCTCACTCACTACTATTTAATAAAAGAACCCAAAATCCAGATTAATTCTGATTCCAGATAACTGGAATGGCCTTTCATGGTCCTTTATAAAAAAAAATTGTACAAACCACTTAACTCTACTGACAGTGAGATCTTAATCATTTATCTAGTGATAGACTAGCATGTAAACACAGATCATAAGAGAAAAGGTACGTCAGCATAACCTGTGAAAGGTATAGATTAAGTACAGTATAAATTATTGTTTCCTTTTGGGAAAGTAATAATCAAACTGTATTTACATCTGAATACTGCAGGTAATAGAGGAAAAATATATAAAAAAACAGGACTTCCCTGCACTAGGAACTTACAGTATTTTCTAGAATCCTTTAACTATTGGTATGGTTAACTGATGATGAAGACAGTGTTCATTAATGGCTGGGAGACATCATAAAGACAAAATCAAGTATTTTAAAAGTGATTGTGGAAAGTTTATATTTCAGATTTGCAAGATTCTATTCATGTAGCTTTACAATAAAGAATTAGGTCATCTAACCATGTTTTCTGTCTGGTTTATCTAGAACAGTGGTGATGAACCTTTTATTTACCAAATGCCCAAAAGTACATGCTTTGCGTGTGCTATCTGCACTTTCATGTGGCTTTTCCACATGTGCTGCATGTACAACCGCACCATCTGTGCATGTATGCAGCTTTTGCATGTGCAATGTACGTGCACTGCACATAGGCACTCTCACACACATGAGCAATCGTGTGTGCATGCACAGGAGAGCTCTGAAGACCATCTGGATTTCCTGCTGCAATCGTGTGCATGCACTGTGGAGGCCCAAAGATTAGCTGGGTCTCTGAAATCTGCATGTGCGTGCTCAGCTGGAGGTAAGTTGGCTGACACCTTGTGTGCTCAGCAAGATGGCTCTGTGTGCCACTTGTGGCACCCGTGCCATAGGTTTGCCATCACGGATCTGGAATCTGTCCATAGCCTAGATTAGAATATTTTCTGTTCTTAAAAATCATGAAGACCCATCGTCCACCTATTTTCATAGAAATACATATTACTCGGTACAATGAAATCCTTAAAGGTATTTGCATTGGTTGTGGCTAGCAGGAAATTAGATACTTTTAAACAAGTTTGGGCATTTTATGGCCTCTTTTACTGTTACTGTCTGGCCTACGTGAAATCAATCAGAAATTAGAAATTGAATGTAAATAAATGTACACCATCTGTACAATACAACTGCATTGTTTTATTGAAGATAACTATTTTTGTTTCAGTTTATCTATGTGCGTACATACATCTCTATGCACCTTCACAGCCTTATTGGTTTGGCCCTTCACAATAGTCCTAGTTTCTCATATGGTCCCTTGGAAAAATTAATTGCCCACTCCCAACTTTAAAAAAAGAAATCCAATAAACCTGAAGAAGTGAATAATCCTGTATTTGCCATTTATTCTTTAGATCAGAGATTTCAGTATATAAATCATAACATCTGTTATATTAATAGGTTATTTTTTATAGCAAATTGGGTTACCTGATGAGTTGTCATTATTTAAGGAAATTGTACAAATGATATTCCTTATTAGATTTTTTTTTAAATGACAACATTTTTTTCAAGCAGTATCACCTACATTTTATGTTTAATACAGAACTCTGGCATCAATTAATGAAAAACTCCTACTTTTACTTTAATCACCTATAAAATGTTAACGATCCATGTTTGTCAATCAAATACACTAATATTTAACAATCTAATCTGTATTTTAAAGTTTAACCTTTTCAAAGAACCATACTCAGCCAAAAAGTTCTGCATATGTAAAACAATTGGGGCCTTTTTGCAAGTAATTATTCACAGCTAATAAAGAATAAATATCTCAAGTTTACTTTTTTTCATTCTTTTGATTTTCCCCATTTCTGCAATAATTTAAGTTAAGTTTTACAGTGCTGATTTCTGTGTCAAGTGCCATTGAGCCAGCATTGTCTAAAGACATTTCCGTAGTTACGTAGCCAGCATGACATCACAGAGCGCTGTTACCTTTCCACTGAAGTGGTACCTATGTATCTACTAATATTTGCAAGCTTTTGAACTGCTAGGTTAGCAGGAGCTAAGGCAAGGACAGAAGCGCACCCTATTGTGTGATACTTGGATCTCAATCCTGGGCTGTCAGCTTTCTAGCTGACAAGCCTAGTATCTTAAACACTGAGCCATCGTATCACCCTATAGAAACTAAGAGTAATTTTAAAAAGGGCATCATTCTTTATTATAGGAAATAAGGATAACTAAAAAAAGACCTTTGTTCCTTTTGTAAATATAATCTTAGTATAAAAGTAGATATAGTACTCCATTTGGAATACTACCTACCGCCTTACTTTTTAAAATTCAGTCAAATATTCAAAGTAACCAATGATCCAGAACTAAGCTTAACTACAGGAAGCAACAGACTGCCTGTACAAACAGACATGAAATTAAGAAATAGAAGCAGATTTCCTTCAGAGCAACCAAGAGCAAAATAGAAACAGTAAAAATGGAATTTGATGGCTACTGAATAGATGCTTCCTTTTAATGCATATGTACAATACATTCTTTTTGTTGTAACCTTCTACAAAGCTCTGTAAACGAAGCTACATAAGTTTTGTATTTGATCTCCT
Source organism: Cerberus rynchops (assembly GCA_032468195.1). Classification (NCBI taxonomy): domain Eukaryota; kingdom Metazoa; phylum Chordata; class Lepidosauria; order Squamata; family Homalopsidae; genus Cerberus; species Cerberus rynchops. The sequence goes on from JANHFJ010003266.1 coordinate 68,717, forward strand.
GACAGCTCAGCAACTTAGAAATTCTATCTGTAATGCAAATGTACTGTATAGTGCATATTATTATGTTTGGGAACTCACTGAAGGCACATCCTGAATAACACACAAGAACCAATACTGTATGTTTTAACCTGAATAGAAAAGTATCTGTGATAGTTTTTGTCTGTTTTATTTAATAGAAGTAAACCTGCCAACTAAGTATGTGACCTGTGCTAAACAAAGTTTTCAAACTGAAGGAAATGTAAGGCCTAACTAAATTCCACACATCCACAATGCTGCTAACAATGAACGGCCTCTATGGCCACACTTTGGTTGCATTGTTGAATAACAGGAAACATGATGACTTCAAAAATGGTCTGCACTGTGAGAGAAATAGTTTATTTAACCTGCTATAATGTAAATCAAACACATAGATCTAATAAAGCTATAGCATACAGTGAAATTTATTGGGTCCTATGTCTTCATTTTTGCAGTGAAGATTGAATTTAAAACATCTACAATAAATAAATAAGATTAATAAATGTTGTACTTACTGTATTTTGTGTACTCACACAATAATAAATTCGCATCAATGCAATTCCAACATTTCCCGACAGTAGCAGATGGATAAAAGTTGATAAAGTTTGCAGCATATTGCCATTTTAAAAAATGTTTAAACAATTTTGATCTTGGAGTTGTAAAGTGTGCAATTTCATGATCACATTAAGCTCTGATAATTGCTTAAAGCTATGTTATTTAACTACATCGTTCAATACCAATCTACTTATCCACAAAATATTGATTCCAATGGCGATTTGTCATCTGGAAGTCAACTTCACTTTTCATGTATTGTATTCAATATTTATAATTCAATTTCTGTTCCATTTTTTGATAATAAATAAATTTAGTTTTTCTAATCCAGTAATGTTACAAGTAGCTTCCATAAGGAATAACAGAATAACAGAGTTGGAAGGGACCTTGAAGGTCTTTTGTCCAACTCTCTGCTCAAGCAGGAAACTCTATCCCAGTGGTGGCAAACCTATGGTGCATGTGCCACAGATGGCACTCAGAGCCCACTCTGTGGGCATGCACGCCATTGCCCAAGTTCAGCTTTACCACATTTCTCCATGGCGTTTCTCACTGTTGTTTGCAGGGAAACAAAAGTTTGTGGGACTAAAAAAAATGTTAAATTAATCGATTCCAACTTCTCGCAAATAAAAAAGAACTCGCCTCCCAGATGTCAGTTGCTTTTCCTGCAAAATGCGGGTGTTGGGATGGCCCACCACCAGTTGATCTTCGGGTCTCCAGCGAACATGTGTGAGATGCAGTTTGGTCATTCAGTCTCTAAAAGGTTCACCATCACTGCTGTATACCATTTCAGACAAATGGTTGTCCAATCTCTTCAGTGAACAATGAAGAGTGAGTCTACATCTATCTGAATATTTTAGTATCTTAACTTCATATTCTTTTTTAAACAATTAAAATTAATGATTAATAGATCATCATACTTAAGGTACTTAGTGTTGTATCTTGACCTTGATTTTTGGGTACACTGCTCCTTATGTTTTTTTTAAAAAAACTGTAATTATGGCCCTGACAGACTGGTTATTATTGTCCATTTTAGAAATAAAGATTATATATTTTTTTATTACTAAGTTTTGTAGTCACGTCAATAGAAAAGTTCTGTGATCACTAGGAGATATATGTGAGTTCATGTTAAGACTGAATTTCAATCTTAATTTATGGACCACTTCAATTCAAAAATATAAAACATACAGTAGCAGTGACTGAACAATGAAAGACTAACTGTGAAAATATAGCTTTGATGAAATTCAGTAAGCTATATCAACCCTGAAATGAAAAAAAAATCTTTTGGGAATTAATTTTTAGATGTTGATTGATGTTGGTTGAAGGCATGATTTATAAAAAGTAGTCACAGGTGGACCACAGGAACAGCAGGTTAAACTTTAAAAGATTGAATTGAGTGACATATTTAAGAGGCATATTTTAAACCAGCTAGAAATATGTTTGGTATTTGCTGAGGTCATAGATTTTCAAGTAGGGTTGCTATATTAGCAGCTGAAGTTTACTACAGCTCAAAAGGGACTCTTGTTTTAAAGGGCATATTATCATTTCTCCCAGAAGTAAATCCAATTGTGGATTCCTCAGTAATTTTATTTTACATAATCAGACCTTCAATAATGTTATTATGAATAGGAAAAACATCTACGCTGTTTGACAATGTTCACTTTTGCTGTATAGTAACAAGTTTTAACTGTTCATCATTTCAAAAACAGTCTTGAATTGGGGAGATTTCTTGAAAAAGGCAGATTTCTTAGAAAAATACTGAATGAATTAATAATTAATAAGAAAATTCCTTTAAGAAAATGTAAATAATGAACAGTGAATTAATTTCCAAAATAATAACAAAACCATCATATACAAGTTAACAGTTATAATGAAGATTTAGCATTTTAAAATTCAGATTGTGAAATGTTTACCCTTTCTGAATATTTATAGTTAAAAATTCTAACTGATACATTTTAAGTGAGTATTCAACTGATTGAATTATTATATTTCATCGAGTCAATGCTGCATATTAGCAATTGCATAGCTTTTATTTCCTCTAGAGTAATCTGTTCCAAGGTCTTCAAGACTTCCAATACTACTTCCATCACTATTACAATTAATGCTAGCCTTCTAATATTTCTTTCCACCATTCCCACCATTATACACTTCTCATGAAAGCTAGGTCTTCATATAATATATCCAGAATGAGATAATTTGAGCCTAGTCACTTATGCCTCAAGTAAGAACTTAAGAACTTATGTTTTCTATGATTGACTTCTTTGTTTTCTTTCCTAACTTTGATTTTCCCAGGAAACTTGTCTAACCTCATAAACATCAGTACTTTTAACATCCAAAAACCAGGATGACCATAACCATACTGGCCTTTTGTAAGTCTTTAAATACTTAATTATGTCAGGGCCTGAGGCCTAAACATATGAAGTGTCCTGTTTCCTGGTTTTGTTAAAAACTATGGATCATAACATTCTCTGTTGATTGTGAAGAGGCAATCCACTGATTGGGAGAAATACCCGTCATTCACAGATCCACGTGACTGAGTAAAAGTATAAAAGGGCCAGGCCCACCTTCCTATCCAGTTTTCTTACTCAGTCATCGTTACAGATCTGACAAATTGCCTCTCCGCAATCAACACAAAAATCACCAAAAATACATATCTAAAGAGATCTAACTGTGAGTTACAAATTCCCCTGGGTTTTCCCCTGACATCCCCAGAAAAGTAATTTACAATCCGGATTATCTTGGGGGCAGGCAGGCTTGTGGGGGTGAGGCAGACTGCTAATTATTAATTCTGACAGGCTGAAAGCCTTCAGGAAGTGGCCAACGTAGTAAAACATAACCGTGCTACAAACGCGATCGCAGCCGCTTCAGAGACACCCACGTGTCTCCACACGAGGTTTTCATTGCTGGTTTTCAAGTTTGCTGGCCGCCCGATGTTGCCGGAATGATCGCCGCCATTGCTGAGGCGCGGATCGAGCACCGCAGTCCTTGGCTACCCCCCCTTGGCTCCATTAAAGCGCCCGTAAATAGGGCTTTTAAAATGTGAATGCTGCCTGCTACCCCTTCCGAGGAGCGGGTAGGAGAGCGTCTATCACAGAGCTGGGTTCCCTACGAACTATAGGAGACAGCGCGGCTGAGCCTCACCGGCAGAGGCGGTCCCGGCTGCCATTTTGGGGCTGTTTTCTCCGCTTATAGGAAAACAACATAATCAGCATGGAGAGGGGACTGGGACCGTGAGGCGTCCAACCCACGGGACCCACAGCAGGATCCAAAGCCTTACCGAGGCTGAGGAAGATGCGCAGGAAGACAATCCAGCTCACTGATGTGCCGTTAATGGCGAGGCCACGGCATAACGGCTGCCATCTTAAACAGGTTTTTTTTGGTGTGCACAGAAGACAGCCGCCATTTTAATTTCTTCCCCCTCAGCACTCATAGCCGCCTGACTTACTCTGACCAACTGAGGGCCTATTCACACCACTATAATGGCTGCAATTACACTGGATTGCTTTTAAGTTCTCACCTTTGACCTCATAACTACCTGTCTTGTCCTAACCATCTGACGGGTGAGTTCTGAGTGCCATAATGATTGTCCTTACTCTGTCTAGTCTGTTGCCTAGGGCTACCACCCAGGCCTTCAGGGACAACTATCACCTTGTGTCCCCTTTTCTAAAAAGGGGATAGGCCAGCTTTCCATATAAATTATGCATACAAGGGTCTGACACCATAGAAATTAGTAGCATACTGTGTGGTTGTAATTGGCTTTCCACCCACTTTTCTCATCCCTGCAGAAACCTGGACATGGACGCCAGTAATAAAGAGCCTCCCAGGTCTCTGTCACCACAACCAGGCCGAAAATGCACTATGAAAAGAAAGCATTTGGCCTCAAAGAAACCCAAGCCAAAAAAAGCAGCCATGGCTTCCAGATTCTGATGAAAAGGAGGCCTTGCGCTGACAGCGGGCGCTGGACAAACAATGGGCCACATCAGTGCAGAATAACGCCTTTCAAGTGCAACCTCCACCCATCCCATGGCCCACTTCCCCCCCGGCTGGGGGGCTCAATATCGCAACTCTGTCTCCCTCTCCATTGCCGGAGCCGCAGACAGAAGTTATGGATCCAGCGGCCAGCGAGCTGCGGCCCATTTCTCCAGCAGAAGCTCAAGAGGTGCCTATCACCACCTCATCTCTGACAACGTCAGCCAGGTCATCTGACTTAGCATCTTCTATGGCAACTCTGCAAGCTACTCTTTTGGCACAGATGAAAGACATGATTGCAGAAGCTTTTACTCAGCAACAGACCCCAGCATCTAATGCTGCAACGACATCTGGAACTGCCTTACATCACCACAAACCAACCCAACCAGCTCAGGCAGCCAGAGAAGCAGATTCTTCACCTTCCTCCTCTGATAGTGAAGTCCTTGAATCGGGGGATGAGGATCGCCTCCTATAGGATGACGGGGAGGACTATTCAGAGCCTCAAACTTCCTTGGGCCTCTTTCGGCCATCCTTGTTCAGGACACTGCTGAACAAGGCCAAGTCAATTACTTTTCTTTCAGAAAAGACAAATCCAGCTACCAATCAGGACCAATCATCCCTTAAGGAGACAGCACAACTCCTTCTGGCACCGCAAAATACGCAGTTGGAAGAAGAACCAGCCCCTCTACTTTAATTTAATTTAATTTTAATTTTATTAAATTTATATACCGCCCCTCTCCTGAAGGACTCGGGGTGGTGAACAGCCCATAAAATAATACAATAGTACAAGTTAAAAACAATTAAAATTAATTAGATTTTGGCTGATTAAATA
>JANHFJ010003267.1:43636-53662 GCA_032468195.1 Cerberus rynchops
TTATATATGCTAATTTCTTCAGAACAAGGCTGCCAGTACTATTAGCTGACATTGTATGAAAAATGATTTGGTTTTTGAAGTCTGTAAATAAAATTGGCAAGCAAAATGGAGTTTTCCCCTACAGTATAAATTATATTGATGAAGAGGTTTGGTACTTGGAGGTTTTAAATGCAGTGTGTTGTTTGAGTGACATTTATTCAGAATGGTGCTTAATGCTGAATAAGAGTATAAATAGAGCTAAAGCAGCTAACTTGAAATGTTGCAGTTGTATATGTATATGTATAGTGAATGGTGCTTATTAATCTGGCAACTGGAAAAATGCAGACATCATCTTATTCTTTTGATGAATCAAACCACAGGAAATTACCATAGGAAATTGCATTAGGCTCCACATTCTAGCGGTTTATAACACAGAGGGTGGTAAATCTTACAGCTGTTACAGTGTATACTATAATAGGCTAACAGTCAGGGGTGGAAAATTCAAGATGGCAAATATTGCTCACTTAGTTTCAATAACAAAATCTAAAAAGCGCCCATGATTTATTTGGAATTTGTCTCTGATGCTGGAAACAGAAGAACCTGTTTATACAATTGGCTGTAATTAATACAATATATAAACAGTGAAATGCTAAAATGAAAACATAAAAAATAATAGTATGGTTTCACTTTTAGTGTGTATAATAACATTGTATTATTCTAAGTTGGGAAGATAGAAGTCCAAGAAATTTCAGTGACAAGTTAAATGCATCTTTGCATCTCTCCCACTGATATTGGAGAGACTTAAATCAATCAAATCCATTTTATTCATCACATACATAGTCATACATGGTACAAAATGCAGTGAAATGTGTATGCAACTGCCCCATGACCGTATGTAGTAGAGCAAGAGGTACTAGTATACACAGGGTAGGAGAATAAGTTAGGGGGTGATAGAGAGGGGTTGTTATAGTTTATGGTTTAGGGTCCGTATTGCCTGTGGGAAGCTTTTCCTTAGTCTCTCTGTATTGGCTTTCAGGGAGTGGAGACATCTTCCTGACTGCATCATGGCGAATAGTCCATTGTTGGGGTGGCTGGGCTCCATCATTATCTTCCTGGCTGTGGTTTGGCATCGTTTGTCATATATGGAGTGTAGTTCAGGGAGCTTGGTGCGGATGGTGCACTCTGCTATGCTCACCACCCTCTGTAGGGCTTGCCTGTCCTGTATGGTGCTGTTTCTGAACCAGGTGGTGATGTTGCCTGTCAGGATGCTTTCTACTGTGCAGGCATAGAAATTCCTAAGCACTTTGGGAGGCAATCTGAAATCTCTCAGTCGTCTAAGGTGGTACAGACGCTGCCGTGCCTTTCTCACCACAATGTCAATAAAGTGGCAGTCAGAAGTTTGTTCTTTCAGATTTGTAAGACTGATGTTAGCCTTCTTAGGTAAATCAGACAGGAAACATGACTACATGAACTAATTTTATGTTATTGTAATGCTACATTAACAGAAACTTGCAACTCTGAAAGTACAAATTTCCAGCCACTCATTGAAAAATATAATTGATTTGTATACCTCCAGAGGTTTAACTCAAGGTTTCTTTCGCCCATCCTTCCAAATGTACTTAGCTTGGCACCTTTATGTAAAGTTATCTATGCCCTGGATACACCACGAAAATTTGGCAATCCCCTGCCTCAGTTTTCTATTATTTTCCATAATTGGCATAGCTTTTCCCCAGATGTTCAATAATATTACTCACTTTCATGTAAAAGTATCTGGCAGTCAAAATGGCCAGGTGATATGCTTAGTAGCCACTAACCATGTAGCGTATCTATGTAGATTCATAAAGGCAAAAAACAAGTCAATATCCTTACATTCCTTGCAGTCACTCTACACTGGACTCTAGTAATTACATTCCTTCAATAAATTTGTTATAAACCAGTATAAAATCCTTCCTACAGAAATATTATTGTGGATTTATTAGGGCTCTTTTTTTCTAAAAAGCAAGGTTAAAAGCCACAAACAAGGCACATCCTCAATTAATTTTAGAGCACTTCTGCAATGTCACCATACCAGTTGTATGTTCAAAATGCTGAGCATCTGTAGCTGGAATTCAGTTTAATAATAAGAAACACCATATAAAGATTTTCGGCTTTGCAGCTGCCAAGTTTCCAACATTTGCCTATAATAAGATACAACCTTTATCCCTGTGTGATTTGCTTATTTATATAAATTAGACAAAATGGCAAAATCAGCCTGTTTCTAGGCTGTCATGATTACTAGTTGTACTTCATTTCAGGGTCTCATTGCTTTTGCCTCAAGAATTTCTATGAAACATCTTTTCATGTGGCAACAGGGTGTGGAGAAAAGTATTTGCCAACGCAATCACCCTAGCTGACCAAACAAAATCCAGAAACTGGCTGGTGTTTGGGGAAAAACCTCAAAGAAAACATTCCAAGGACCCAAATTTCAAAATAGAAGTAATTTGCTCTCAGTTGCTAAGTTTAACAAACCTGAAACAGGTTTAGTAAACATTAAATATTTCCCATTCAACCATGAAAGAAGAGATGGACATAATTTTTATAAGCACATGTCTACTTTTGTGCCAATTAGAGTCTTCCTTGGTGTTTGTGTTGTCTCAGTTACAGAAAAGGAAGTCTTCACAATTGAAAATGAGTAGAACATCTAAGAACTGCTTTCCTCAACCTAGTGATCTCCAGAGAGGATGGAAATAAGATACCATAATTTCCAATCAGCATGAGGAAAGCTAGCTGAAAATTGATCAGAATCCTACCTTAATTGTTAGCTCGCTAGAGTGTGATTTAAAACAACTAGCAAGAAAAGAGAGGATTGCTCAATTAATCAACAACAATTGCTAAAAGAAAATAATATGAGTGAGTCTAGATGATGGGCAAACAAATGAACTTGTAGGTAATGTGGCTGATATGTGGAGCACACAAAGTTCATATTAGACCTGAAATTTCAGATCTCAGAGGAAGGGCACAAAACGACAGCAATGGAAAGCAAGTGAAATGTTTTACACATTATTTTAATTAGCAAAATAAATAAACGAATGTTTCATGTCACTTCATATAGTTTCCTTTGCTATTTCGTTTAATGCTTCATTCAATGCTACTTATCAATTAGTAAACAGCATTTTTGAAAAATAAAGACAATATGAACCAAAATGTTACTCTGAGAATTAAAAACAGCACAACAGTTGTGTAACTTGTAATCCTCCTGTTTATTTATGATGCAGTAGTCATACTCAGTAAAAATAAGCCATCTTTTTATTGGCTTTGTACTAGCATTTTAAGGCTGGAACATTTCTGAATATTCATTTGTACTCAATTGACAAAAGGCTGGGTCTCAACAGACTCTCTTAATTTTCTTCCCTAGGGACAAGGACTGGGCTGTAGATAATATAGTTATCTATAGTTAACTATAGTGGTTTACAAAAATCAAAGCCTACTGCTATCAACCTTTTACAAATCCAAATTTAAAAATATGTTATACAAGCATCTAATGCAAATTATAATATAGATAAAAGTGTATTACATGACAAAAGCTTGTGCTTCATGCATTCCTACATGTGGGATAAAAGAACCCATTGTATTTGGTCCTTTTGTGGCCAAAATTGACCTCAAAGCTGATACTATCATTCAACGAAGAGACAGTGATTTAACTAAACACTCACCAATGTAGAAAGTAATTCCACAACAGCAGCAAAGGCAACAGGGATGAAACCAGAGAATTAAAATGAAACAATAGAAGAAAAAGAAAATAATTTTGCAGCACAGAAAGGAAGGTAAACTTTTTAAATTTGTCACTACTTTCTAAAAAGAGTAAAAAAAAAAGAAAGAAAGAAAAAGAAAAGCAAACTCCACTTACGGTATAGAGCTCATTCAGAACTTTCATCAGGTCTTCTTGGAGCTGCTGTCCAACTTCTTTACTCTGCAATGCAAAAGGAACAATAGAAAGTTAGTTGGAAAAAATGGTATGGTGGATGCATTCATGTTACATTGCACACAAATATGTCAGACACAATTAACTGCTATTCAAATTAGCACTCACTTAGCTCCTGTTATACCCAAATGAAACAAATAAAGTTTAATAAAGTGAAATGAGCTGTGCCCAAAGCCAGCCAAATATTGGTACAATTTTGGCAAAGGAAAGCAATCATGTCTACAGAAAACTAGTTCTACTGTTTCTTGAATGTTCCACCATGGTAACTGAATTTTACCAAGCAGGAAGAAAGGAGTTTGTGGAACAGAGTAATGTGCATCTAGAGAATGCAGTGACCTTCACAGTTATCAACTAATCTGAAACAACCTTATGTGCTCCCAAAATAGCAGTGGTGCCTCCATAATTCTAGGTGTATTTTAACACAAGGCAGTCCCTGTAAGTCATAGTTTTACAGCATAAATGGGAGCCCCAAAGCTAGTAACATACTTAGCCCTGCTTCTATCAGTAACACAGTAAGAACAAGCATATTAGAATACATTCATGTATCTTCTAGAGCAGGGGTGTCAAACTCAATTTCATTGAGAGCCACATAAGGGCTGTATTTGACTTTGGGGGGCCGGGGGCATGATGTCATTCATGTCAGGGGGGCCTCTGGTGGCCCAAGCACTCTGCCAGTGAAAATGGGCTCCCAATCTCCGTTTTCAGCTGCAATGGCCTCCTGTAACTCTCTGCCAGTGAAAACGGAGCTCAGGAGGGCCATGTGCGACCCTCCCGAGCTCCATCTTCACTGGCAGAGGCAGTTTCCAGGGTGGCTCCATGAGCCAGATCTAAGCACCTTGAGTCCTTCTTCACTTCTTAGAGCTAAAAGATCAAGCAGTTTTATTACTTGATTTGGCCAGAGGAGATTGCCCAGTTGGGGTGACACTTACATTGCAGTGAGTAAAAAATTCAGAGTCTGTAATTTGATAAACTTCTGCTCTATAACCATTATCAAAAAAAAAGCATCCTTAACTTTGAAGGAACCACATACATATAGCAATAGCAATAACAGATTTATATACCTCTTTATAGTGCTTTCCAGCCCTCTCTAAGCAGTTTACAGAATCAGCATATTGTCCCCAACAATCTGGGTCCTCATTTTACCCACCTCGGAAGGATGGAAGACTGAGTCAACCTTCAGCCTGGTGGGATTTGAACCAGCAGACAGCAGAAGTACTGCTGTACTGCAGTACTGCACTCTAATCACTGCATCACCAAGGCTCCTATATGTGGTCTTTTAATGCATGGCTAATACTAAGTGCAAAGTTTTCACTAAGTTTTGCAATATAATCAGTTTATCAACCCAGCTAAGGAGAATAAAAAAGTTTTATTTTACATGGAGATATTAAATAGGCATTAGTATTCCATTGCCTTCTTCCAGAATGGTTTTCTATTTCCCGATCTAGCTTATTCTTCTGAACTGTCCTACTATAGTCCTACCTTTTGAGATCAGATAGGTAATTTAAGTGCTGTCACCAGTTGGGCCTCAGTCAACCATCAATCATCAAATTATGAATCACTGTATATCAACTCTTCACTTTGCAATAAAAGGGGGTTATAATGAGCTGAAATCCATACTATTTAAGCCAAAATCTGTCTGGTTCTGCAGTCATGCTGTGGGAGACACGCCTACCCACCCCCCCCAAAAGGCTTCAGTTAAATGGGTGGAATTCACAATGTGAAATTGCTCCAGGAGTTAAAAATTTGAGCATGCTTTTATATGAATGGATTGGATGCAGAGTTCTCAAACGAGAATGGGTAGTATTGGGATCTAAAATCTATACTTTAAAAGAATACTTAGATTAGGGCAGGGGTTTCCAAAATGACAACTTTAAGACTTGTGGACAGAATTCCTCAGCCAGCTTTGCTGGGAATTGATGTCCACAAGTCTTAAAATTGCCAAGGTTGGAGACCCTGGATTAGGGAAGGCCGTTTAGACTAATGTCTGCATGCAGCCCATGGGGTCCCAGATTCCCTATTGTTATCCAGTCTTGTTCCACTTGTTAGCAATAACTCTATCAAAGAAGAAAGGTATTCCATTCAAGGTTACGGGGCTGACAAGGAACAAATTTAAATGTTTTCCCTGTTTTTTAAAAAAATGCTTTACATACAAGAGAGAAAAAACACCTTGTGATAAATTACATTTTTTTCCTGTGGCTCAATTAATACCGGTAGAGACATTTCTAACTCTAAACTTTTCTGATTATGTCTATTAGTACCTGCAGAAGAAGTCTTTGCTTTTTTACAATCCTTGTTGAGTGGATATTATGCAGTTTACAAGACCTGCTATTTTGTCTTACTTTAGACTACAGTTTCAATGCCAAGATTCAACACAAAAGAAACCCCACCCAGTGTACTTCAAATTCATACACAGTCAACTCTCAGCACGCCTTCCAAGACTCAGATGTGTCATTGTCTTCACTTCACAATACTGTCATCTATTTTTATCAGCAAACAATCATAATACAGTTATACAACATTCCATAGTTAGGAGAGCCTGGATTTCTGAACTGCCATGTTAAATCCAAGGCATCATGACTCATGCTCATGTTTACTTTAGTAAGAATTATTACTATAATAAACTAATCAAAGAAAATTTTCTTCAATATGGATTTTACATGGAATTTTTCATGGACTATAAAATAGACCTGCCTGAAATTTACTTTAAGAATGATTTTTCAACTTAATCGGGTATTAATAAACTATTCTTTATTTGTGGTAATTGGTGAAAAAAAATCTACACTTAGAACTGCTAAATAAAATAACATATCTATCCATTTTTAATAGCAGCAGCAACACATTCAGAATCAACATTACTAAAACATATTCAAAACTTTCCTTCTACATAAACAACTAAATCCAGGGACTGAGACATGACAACTTCTGAAGCCTACACATGGAGATGTTTATTTACAAAATATACAAAGTGCTTTAACTCCAAGGGATTCTAAACTGTGAAATAAGAAAAACAGCAATGCAGACAATGCAGAATAGTGCAGTAAAACACAATAAAGCACCATATAAAATCTAATAATAATAATATTTAGACCAAGTGAAGAATAGAAAAAGGGACATGGCAAGGCAAAATATTGCAAGGCTAGTATTATCTTTTAAAGTAGCAGGCAAATCAGATTACAAGACCCAATAATGGCTAAGAAGAGGGAAACTGATGAAACAGACAGAGGGACTAATTCTGGCTGCGCAAGGCCAAGCATTAAAAACAAAGCCAGCATTGAGAAGACCACAACAGACAACAAATGCTGCCTCTGCAAATAAGCTGAAGAAACAGTAGACCACCTAGTTCAGTGGCGAACCTTTTACTTACCGAGTGCCAAAAAGTATGCGCTTTTTGGGCGTGCCATCCGCACTTGTATGAAGCTCCTCCACGTGCGCTGCATATGCAACCGCACCATCTGCACATGCATGCAGATTTTGCACATCCAATGCACGCACACTACATGCAGGCACTCACGAACACATGAGCAATCGTGTGTGCATGCGCAGGAAAGCTCCAAAGACCAGCTGGATTTCCTGCTGCAATCGCACGCATGGACAGTGGAGGCCCGAAGACCAAATGGGTCTCTGCATCCGCAAACACATGTGTATGCTCTGCTGGAGATAAGCTGGCCAACAGCTTGTGTGCCCAGCAAGATGGCTGTGCATGCCACCTGTGGCACCCATGCCATAGGTTCGCCATCACGGACCTAGTTAGCTGCTGCAAGAAGATCAGTTAGTTGTTGCAAGATCACACAGAAGACTATAAACAATGACATGACAAAATACAGTAATAATAATGGTACACTGAAAGATCTACAAGAAATGCCAAATGCCATATTATTACAGTAATAATAATGGTACAGTGAAAGATCTACAAGAAATGCTACAAGAATGGTGGGACCCCAAAATAGATAAAGTTATAGAAAATAAACCTAAAGTTGCTCTCAGATTTTAGAATTCAAAGGTACACCTGCTACATAATATTACAGACTTAATGATAAGAAAGACAGAAAAATCTGGACAACAAATGTGGAATTACCTGGAGACAGCAGAGTAGAAGAGAAAGAACTAGAAGAAAAATCACAAAATACAAAGACCTGCAAATAGAATTATAAATTTCCTTTGCAGTTACTGTTTCCATAATCTGTTCTATAACTCTAGGTACATATCTTCTCCTTTCATATGAATTCTAATACTCTGATTTTTAGCAATCTTTGACTTATTTGCAGCTGTCTGTTCCCTTAATAGAAAATGATGCAGAAATATGTACACATATATGCAGTATACCAATGTGAACACATCAGCGCATGCACAGGGCTTCGAATGCACAGTTTATTTACTATGCTAAAACAATGTTTTCACTTTCTAAAGCACAAAAAAAGCAGTAATCTCTTTATATTTACTGAATAGTTTATAATACTTGCACAATGATGCAACCCCACCTTTGAATGAATGACACCGGGAAGACAATGAAACCAATAAAAGAACAATTAATGCAAACAGATGTTTCCTTTCCTCCTAATAACAGTTCTGAGAAGGGATGTAACATACATTATCCCTGTTTATTTCAGCAGCCTGCTGAATTGAGTGTGACTTACCCGCTTTAGTCCTGCCTCCCTATGGAAATTTGTATTGTGCTTTACAAAAGAGCATGAACCTTTATGTTGTTTAAAATAAAAGAGACCTATGGAAAACCAAAGCTTTACCTACATCAAAGCACAATCCACAATCACTGAGTATGAAAGTCATCCAAGGTTACTATACAGTAGTGCGTAGAAGCCAGAACGTAGATCTTTGATTTACAGGATATTACATCTTTAAAAAAAATATAAATAGCCACTTTAAAGCATGGCAGAGAAGGAAACTAAGTATATTATAAAGATGTTTCCTGGATGAATCCCTGATTATGAGGAGAGGGACAATTATTGACCATATGAAAAAGCCTGATTCTTACTTCTTTCCCCTTAAAAAAGTGTGATCCTTCATTAGCATATTATAATGAAAGGCAAATTAAGGCAGGGAAAGATATTGGAATCAAAAGCAAAATAAGAAAATGCTAATGCCCATCAGCCAGAAAAGAAATCCAGGAAGAGTGCTTAAATAGATTAATAACAATGAACTGTGGACAAAAAAGCAAATCCTAGGGTATGGATTGTTAGAAAAGAGAGTGAAAATAATGATGATATCAAAACAAAACAAAACAAAATCCAACCATACAATTTTAAAAATATAATTTAGAACTGAAAAGAGAGCAGACTGGATTAACGACTATAAGAAAAGATTTAAGCATTTTCTATGTTTTTGTTTTAAGAAATTAAGCAGAAGATAGAAGTAACAGAAAATTTAAATTTATGAAATGCATTTTGCAAATCTGGAATAGTTTGGATCATTCAACAAAAATAACTAGCATGAGATACAAAGCAGAAAAAAATACTTGACTCTATGATTCTGTTAATTTTTTGGAATTCATTGACTGTAAAATATGCTCTTGTTTATGCAGAACTGAATCTGCAGTTCATTGCAATGAAAAGTTGCTACAGTTTGCATGACTGCTGAGAGATCTGTTTTCCACAAACAAGAGATTAAAGCTATTTAATCATTAAATGACAAAGAAGGAAAAAGGGATGCTCAAAGAGGATATGGAGATTGCATAATGAATTCTTTGCCTAAGTCTCCTCAACAGAGCACATTATAGGATATTTTCAGAAAATACAAAGTTAACAAATCTCTGGATCCTGATGACATCCACCTGAGAATTTTTAAATTCTCAAGTCAAAAATTGATGACCACTTAGAAAAATATCTAACCTCTGAGGCATAGTGCTAACAGATTGGAAAGGAAAATTTAGTCCGATCCAGCATTTAATATATAATTGTTTTTCAGGTTACTGATAACTATTTTTCATATTTTTATAGATAAGGCCGTGTCATATTTTTAAGACAATAACCGATTTCCAGACTAATATACTGTATTTCATTTACACTTTAAAATGGCAAGTTGGAAGCTGAGAAGCATTTTCTGCTTGAAACTGACCTTCTTAACAATGTATT
>JANHFJ010003267.1:91235-101972 GCA_032468195.1 Cerberus rynchops
AATTGTTCAATAAGCTGGGCTCGAATCTCTGCAAAACAAGGAAGGGAGGGAATTAATAATGAAAATAACATTAAAACAGAAAATGAACTATGGTATCTGAATATATTTGCTGCCTGTATCTGTTAAAGCTAAGTGTCTCTAAAGTCAAATAGAAACCACAAGAACCATTCTGAGCTTCCTAAAAGGAAAAAAAAAAACCTAAATATACATTGTGGTGTGAGAGACATAAACTGTAAGTTGTTATATAGATTTAAACTCAATTAGTTTCTGAAACACACAGAATGATCAAAATTTCTAACATAATAAGATTCTGAAGATAAACTAGGATAACCTCATCATAGTCACTGTTCTCAAATCCTTGGAAAAAGGGCAAAATATAAGGGCAAAAAGAAAAGGATATTAAAAACAAATTTTAAAATGAAAGTTAAAGTTCTTCTTGATCTTCATACACCAATGGGACTTTAATTAAATATTAACTAAAAATCCCCTTTCCATTACTCATTGGGTCAGCTGATACTTTAAAAAAAAAAACACTACTATTTTGCATTAGACACAGTAGCTAATGAATAACAAAACAACCTGTTTCTAATGCAATCTTTTTACAAGGATGATTTTTACTGGTAAAGATTCTATTATTCAGCCATATCAAGCATACATTAGCAATCATTTTCCAAATATGTACTGAATCTCAATCTAGATAAAGGCCACAGAGTTGGATAATGCTCCAATTCTCCACTCTTAACTCAAATTTCCTCTAGAGACACTATTAAATTCCTTTGCAGACTATTCCTACGGCAAAACCAAAGCACTGATCGTGCCATACATTTCCCAGAAGATACCAATTTGGGACTATTCACCCTGGGTCTCCAACTGCGACATTGCAATTAAGCACAGCACATCAAATTGTGAATGGTTCGCCTTTGAAAAGTCCAACAAATTTGCATGGCCAGTTGGGAAAGGTCACAAGAAAGACAGTTTCATTTTTCATGGAAAGAATGCCTTTGAGCAAAATTTGCAAGCAGATCATTTTTGACTGCATGCAGGGTGTTTTGAGTGCAGATTATGCTGATGGTTAACACATGATTTTTAAAAAAAAAAATCTGGCCTTAAAATATTTCAATAAAATCACCCAATGTTTGCAGTACAATTTCAGAATTTACTCTCACATAATCCCAGTACATAGAAAAACTAAGTTAACTAACAATGTGGTACTGAACCTTGAAATTCACAGCATTTTTCTTTGACTTTACAATGAGATCTTACATGTTATTACTTTTTGCTATGGAATGTTAAGTTGTTCCATGACATGAATATTTCCAATGCCTTCTCTTGAAATTACCAATTGAAATTATTCAGCCTCTGTACAGGTTCCCTGTCTTGTTACAATTCTGTTCTGCATCTTGCAAGTTTACAAGCTTCACTAGCAAATTATTTCTTGGGCAACCAGATCCCATGGAAATGCTAAAGTATTCGATTTTATTACTTATAGTATGAATAAACGAGATATTTAATCTTTTGAAGTCTATGCAGGAAATTGCTAATTACACTATTTAATTCATTTTGTTTAGAAGTTTTTCTGTTAATTAATATGCTATCCAAAACATTCCAATTGCTAGCTCTAGAAAGAATTCATTACAATATTCAGCACCATTCTCTATCTTCAGTGGATTATGTTTCAGATAAACATCGTAATAATAATAAACAACATGCAACAATAATTTCAATGATTTTCAAATTAAATATTTGAAAGCAAGAGAAATCATTTTGAAAAAAGCATACAATACACATTCAGTACAATATATTTCAGAAGAATATACTATATTACCAAGCAGTATGTATTAAGAATGTTATTTCAAAAGTCCACACCCTATTCAACCCACAATGTGTCCTCTGAATTATTAACAAATCTTGATTATGTAAACTAACAAGTGCAGCTACAGTAATTTGACATGCATATACAAGAACAAACTTCTAAATGAAGCAGATAAGCTCTTTTGCTTCTTCAGATATCTATTATGTCAAGACAAGTACTTTACAATAATCAACACTATATTACTGTTTGTATAAAGGGGAAAGTAACAGCTGACTGAGTTCCTGGCAGTGGCATACAAGAGTTCATTGAAAATCTACTATCCTACTTCAGAAGTATGAACTTACAGATGACTGGTCTTGTTCATAACTTTCTCTTTTTCAGCGATGTTTTGTTCTGGTTGCATGTAAGGAATGTCAGGGGTATTGGAATTTCCTGAAACTCAGGTAACTTCTAAGAGTATATAATGTCTTTTTGTAATCCTGTCACTTATGCAAACAAGAGGGCTATTCAGTCTAATGTCAGAACAAACCACAGCTAGTGGATCACAATACAGTTTGCAGGGGAGGAAAAACGCCCTTGCAAATTCAATCTGAAAATTCAAGAAATTTGGAATTCGAACTTATATCCTGTAAATTAGAGGCAATTTAAATTAAATTGAAATGGAATGTATCTCTATTTTTTAAGAATTCTGAATACATTTATGAGGATGATATTTTAACACCTACCATAAATTACAAAGAACAAATAAGGAAAAGACCTAATTTCAAGAATGAAGTTTAAACATGAAATATAAATAATAGTCTATGACCCACATGATAAACCTTCCCTGGTGATATTGAAAAACTTTCCTATCAGGAATAGAGCCTAGTTATGTAGCATGAGGCTATATATTCTGCAATATTGGGACTGTCAATGAATCAACAGCAGGTCAGAGGAGCTGCTGCTGCAGGACAGAAATGACAGCTGCTCTTTAAAAATTATGATTTAAATCAAGTTGATTTAAATAAGCCTTTTTACTCCACCTTGTTTCCTATCTACTCACATTTAGGGAGAGTACAGACAACTTGCAAAAGGGGAGGACTGGGGTTATTCTCTATGAATAGATATTGATAGTTTACAATGGAGAATCTCTTCTACCTATTAGGTTTCTCCACGCAGTAGAACAGTTCCATAGAGAGAGGTTTTTCCAGGGACCAGAGGGGACATAGTTTAGTATGCTGCCTGCATCCTGAAAATGAGGCTTTGCTTGTTTGTGCAGCTCCGTTTCTCGCATGTTGTGGCCCAGTGCCAGTCCACGGACCAGGGGTTGGGGATGTCTGCAGTGGAAGCTGTGGAGAACTCAGGGTTTTGCAAACAAACGTCTTGTGGACTGAATCAAGAATTTCCATGGCTCAAATCAGTCATAGGGAACATCCAGCCTATGAACATCTATTGCATTTAATAAATCAAATATAGATGTCTATGGAGATTCTCAGTCATCCAGGTTCTCCCAAAAGCGCTTTTTTCAAGGAGCAACTGGACTACCTTGTTTTTCTTTGAAGACACTTTGCTTCTCCTCCAAGAACCTTTTTCAGCTTCTTCAAATTAAAGAACTGGAGAGGATGTGGAAAGTAAAGGCCAAAGTTGTTCCAGTAATGGTGGGAGCATTCAGGCTGTGACTCCTAAGCTGAGAGAATGGCTACAACAGATCCCATGACATGAGCTCTCTATCCAGAAGAGTATGCATTGCTAGGAATAGTGTGTAGAACCCTCAAACTCCCAGGCTTCTGGTAGAGAAGCCATGATTGAGGAAGACACAGACCACCCATAAGGATGAGAAGGAGATTTTTATTTTTATTCTCTCTCCCTCTCCCTCTCTTTCTCTTTCTCTCTCTCTCTCTCATACACATGCACACACGCACACACACATGCACATACACACGCACATACACACACACACACACACACACACACACACACACACACACATACACACACTATCCCCAAAGGAAGGTTTAATATGTAAAACTGGTACCTCCATCTGATTTTCTCATCAGATTCAATACTATGTGAGTATATGAAAGATTTTTTAAACAGAAACAGAACTAACTCTGTTTTATATATATTTACAAAACAATCATGCTACTTGCTTGTTTTTGCTTGGTTTGATATGCAAACCAGATACTTGTGATTTTTCTCCTTTATTTTTTCAAGAAACCGTAGATTACTGCTAACTATAGATGGATTCAAACATCAGGTTTAACCTAGTCAAAAAACGCCAAATATTACCTTTCAAGATTGCATTTTAAAATATCCTTAGGTTAGTAAAATCCTGTCTTATATAACAGGCAATGTATGCAGTTTGAGGGGGGAGGGGAAAATGAAATCCAGGTTGTAATTCTGATTTTTAAATGAGTAGTATTAATATATTAATTTTCTGAGTGAGACTTTTTCCACTTGATTCTTCTTTCAAAAAGTTTTTTAATTCCATTATTTTTTTATTTGCATGCTTTATCACATTTTCACTAGTTTCAAAGACGCTAACAAGAAGGATGGGTGCAAAGAATGTCTGTGTCCTTAACATAAACGCAGCATGTAGTGAATTTAAAATCTTTAGATCCCTGCTGAGCCTATTTCAAGTAGATAGTGCTGGAAGCTGCCTTGTATGATTGAAAATTCTGTAGCATTTTAGTAATTCATTGTCTGTGAATATACACGCTCCATTTAACAAATATTAAGATAGTCAAACTGTACTGAACTTTTTACTCCTCTCTTGAAATTCAAAACCCCCATGATAACTGTCAGCTGCACTTACTTCTTTCTCTGTTTTAAAAAAAGATCGCTGTTGTCTTTTTACACAGCTATGGGGATGCTAACAATAATCTCAAAAATCCAAGAGGAAATGAGATACGCTTGCACTTTCTTTTACAGAAAAATACGATTTCTTGGCTCCTTGTGCTTTTCTTCTCTTATTTTTCATATCTTTTATCTCATATCTTTCATATTTCATATCCTTAATCTTTCACTATGTTCAAATAACTGGACATCTGGTTCAATCATTCTCAAAAAGGCACAGGATGTTTTACAATTTTACATGTAGATCCTCTATTTTGCATGGAGATATAGTTCTACTGTTTCCCCACTGCTGCATTCATTAAATACCAGTTGAAGGAAAGTTTAAAAAAACATGGTTTATGAATAGAAAGTTCATTAAATTTAGATTCATGTATTTATCAGGAACACAAAGATGCCTGTGCTGGTTCTAAGAAAGAATCCATAGAAGAACAATATCCGTGATAGATTTTTCTTAGAATAGTCAGAAAAGGCCATGTAGGTCACTGAATCCAGACTCCTGCTCAATGTAGGAATCCAAATCAAAACATTAACAGTCTCTGCTATTAAAACTCTCTGGGTTATGGTAACCCCAGCAAGATTTTTTTCTTACATTCAATCAGACTGTCCCTTAAATCCATTATCCCAAGACCTGTACTCTTAAAAAGCAGGTCATGGTCTTATCCTACTTGATTTCTTTCAGTTATTTGAAGAGAGCTATCATTCTATCGGCTCCCACACCCCAATGTGTTTTCTCAAGATTAAACATATACAGCTCCTTCAATCTCCCCTATGATCGCTGCATTTTTCTGAACAAAAGTTTATCATCCAGTCTGAATATTTATAACGTTAATACATATGACTGTAACATAAGCCAAGAGCTGGAAAATGGTTAATATAAGAAATGTTGAGTAGAAATATTAAGTTTGTATTGATAGATTATGTAAGCACTAAAAGAAGAATGGTATAAAAATAACATCGTTGTGATATAATTAATGTATTAAAAGATGCCCAGATACCATGCTGTACATATAATGATATGTTGGGATTAAAAGTAAAAAATAAAAATTGTTCAAAAAAAATTAAAATATCATTAAGTCCAAAGCCTATGCTGTGCTAAAATTTCCATGCATAATACAATTGTGTTAAAAATAAAGCAGCATTTTCAGTTTTAAATTTCAAACCACTGTATTTACTTCTGTTACCAATATTTGTAGCTCAAGGTTAAAACGAAGCATCTTTTGTGCTCTTTAAACTTGCTTGTTTTCCTGCAGACGTTTCATTACTTTAACTAGGTAACATTGTTACCTAGCTGGAGTAATGAAATGCCATAAAATCCTACGCAAAGCTACCCTTTTACCATGCATACATGCTGTTGCCATATTTAATATTTCACAAACCAAGAAAATTAGAACGTCAAATTAACCAATTTTGTTGTATACATGATGTACAATGACAAAAAAGGCTTTGAACTAGAAGACAACAGAGATTACAAAATACTGTTTATTACAATAGAGGGCAGAAGATAAATGCTACTTGTCATGACAGGAGGAAAATAGTTTTTCAATTTTTTTATCTCAATTTTAGGTAAAGGTTTTCCCCGTGAACAACTCTAGGGGCCAGTGTTCATCTCCATTTCTTAGTTGAGGGAGCCAGCACTGAACATTACAAACACGTTTTCCATGGTGATGTGGCTATATGACTATATACTGAGGTTCACAGAATGTTGTTATCTTTTCATACCTTGGGGCAGAGGTGAAATTCAGTGGTAAATGGTAACAATTATAAGCAGTTCAGAGAACCGGTTATTAGAAGAAATCTCCTTTTGGTTTTTTTTCCCCCACTTTGCAGGGTTAATCCTGTAAAGATTAATTTTACAGGTTAATCCTGTAAATAAGGCAGTTGTTGCTAGCCTAATCTTTATTGCCTTGCTCACAGAAACAGCCTCTCCCCTTATTATATTGTAACTTTGGTAAAGTTTAATTCTGTGCTTGGTGATGTTTAATCCTGTGGCCATGCCCACAGAACCGGTAGTAAAAAAATTGAATTTCACCACTGAGTAATACCCACGAGCTCCACTGAGACTGAGGCTATGGAGATTGGTCTCTAACTGTCTAAATAAAGGACCTCCTTCATGCTATGAATAAAGTGTTAACATGAACAGAGAAACTCTACTTTCATGTACTGAATTGTAAAAAATTATAAAAAAAACCCTATGGCTTGACATTTATTTTAAAGGCATGGATTGGATGGGAAATTTTGTCATGAATTTAAGATCACAGGAATGTTGACAATATGTACTTTTAAGTACTTTTTGCCAATTCATTGGAGAGTAGAGTCTCAGGTAACTTTCATTCTTCTTCTATATGTTCAAATTCATTCATTCATTCTTTGCTTATTTATTAAAGCTTCTATGCTGATCAGTTCCCATAAACTGTAAGTGGTCTACCAAATGCCAAATTGTTAGATTAAAACATCCAAAATATAGATACCAATCAATGAATGGTTAATGATAGCACCATATCCAGATATAGATTAGACTTTCACATCCCTAAATGCATTCCTGAAGAGCCTTTTGGAAGCCCAATAAGATGGAGGTAAATTGTCTTTTGGGATAAATAGATAATTTACATAGAACCAGGAACATCAATGAAAAAGCTGTCCCCAGGTATTTGCTCACAGAAGTAACTCTCAGAAGTCCACTCTTCCTGTTTCACTGACTATGAAGATTCAATCCAGAGAAGGTGATTAAATATCTGGGTGTCAGATCATGAAGGCCTTTAAAGGTGACAACCAGTATCACTGAGAAGCTAACTGGCTACACAGCTAATGCAGCTTTCTAAGTAGTAGTGCATGGGCAAATTTTGAACTGACCATAACAACTTAGGCAGCTGTTGTTACATCAGTTGAAACTTTTAAATGGTCTTCAACAGCAACCCAATGGACTGTGAATTGCAGTAGTTTAACCATGAGGTGATGAGGAGATGAGTAACCACGCACAAAGTTACTGATCCAGAAATGTTTGCAACTGGGACACAGGATATAATTGTGTACTAGCAAGAAGCTGCAAGTTCAGAACATTCAAATTATGAATTAACTTCCTATGGGAGAATTAAAGTTTTCTATGTCTATTCGCTGCTATCTAGTGTTTCTGGGGCTCAAATACAATTCAATATGGATCTATTCTCTAACAGTTTCTGCAGTTAACTGACTGGTATACGTATCTCTTTTCTTAGAATTTTACCTTTTCCTATATATCTAGCTAGGTATTATTTTTTTCTACACTATTTCCTATTTGTTCTGGGTATTTAAAGTATCTGTGTTCTGATATCCTTTCCAAGTGTTGGATTTTTTTTTGAAGACCAAAGAGCTGGTACTTGCTCCTATTCTACTCTCAAGACAGGTAGGAAATGTTCAATTCCTGCCAAGAGAGATCGAGAGTTAGATGGAGCCCTATCTAGTATTAGTGATTACTATTTGTCTCTGATATCTAGCTGTTTTCATTCTTTATTATCTTCTAGACCTTTTCTTTCTATGGCATTTTCCTGCTTATTGAGCACTATTTTTCTTTCTGTTTCCTATACCTCTCTCTTATTGTGGTCTATTTCCTTCTCTTGTTTATTGTTATGGGAAGACCAATAGTTTTTCCACCTTATCCATCCTAACTTTCAAGAAGCATTTAAGGATAAATCGCAAGCATTTCTCACACAATTTGCTCCCTTGTTTTTTCCTTTTCCCAGATAGGTCCTTGTGAGTTATTATGTCTCTTGCCAGAATGAGGATTTGCTAGCAGTCTTCATAGTATATTTTTAGGATATTAACACACTATATACTTAGATTAATTCAAAAGACATAGATAGGTAGTGTTCGACTTATGACTGCAACTGAGCCCAAAATTTCTGTGGCAGGTGAGATATTTATTTAAGTGAGTTTTGGCTCCATTTTACGACTTTTCTTGCTCTAGTTGTTAAGTGAATCACTGCAGCTGTTAAGTTAGTAACACGATTGTGAGTCTGGCTTCCACACTGCTTGTTCAGAAGCTTACAAAAGGGGAAGACAGCAACTGCCCCCAGGAGACTGCGACTGCCATAAATATGAATCAGTTGCCAAGGATCAGAATTTTGATCACATGTCCATGGGAATGCTGTAATGGCTGTTAAGTGTGAAAAACGGTTATAAGTCACTATTTTCATGCCATTGTGACTTAGAATGGAGACTAAACGGACTGCTGTAAGTCGACAACTACCTGAATTCCACCAACTGCATCATGAGATTCATATCCGCTTTCTTACCTTGCTGCACGAAGGATCCATACACAAACCACATGGAGTTGTAGAGGGTCGTGGAGGTCATCGATCCCATCTGAAGCCGTGGAGGGTTAAGCCAGTTGAGAAGATACACCAAGAGTCCCACCAGCAGTACTGTGCCAGCTATGCAAGCCCAGAGGGAGAGGTCAAATGGGGCCAAACAAGCGAACATATCCATGGTCTTCTCAGCCTTTTGCAGCAAGACTCCCACCGAGTAGTCCATGTAGCGAGTTGTAAAATCAACCACGTTCTCCCGGTCTGGTGTAATAGTTAAAGCAGAAATGCCTATATCAGCTCTCTAAAGGAAAAGAGACAGAAAATTCATTTCCCTTAGCAAGAGAAAAATAGCATCCCTTCTGTCTGATTTACAGTCTCTCTTGGAAAAACAGTTGCCAAGTTTTGCTTATCTTGCAGTTTGCGTGTAACAACCAGGGAGCCAGCAGGAAGAAAACAGACCCAATGTTGACTATGAACAACAAGATGAATTAATGGGAGTCGTGTTTAAAGAGTTTTAAAGAGGTTCAGAAGAAGAGCATGTTTCAAATAAAGGCAGCTTCTAGAAGAATGTAATTTTTTAAAATTATTTTTTAACAATTAACAATTATTAATTTTTTATTTTTTTTATTGACACCAAACTATTTTACTGGGGGGAAAAAATGAAAAGGTCCTTTCAATAGTCTGTTGATTATGACTTTTGCCCAGCAAAGATTTTTAATGGACTTCTCTTATAGTTATATATTACCTTTGCATAATACCAATGTCTCTATTTATATGATCTTTGTAGTGCAACATGTGGGAAACCCTTCAGTGTGAAAAATAAAACGAAACCCATCTTATACTGTAAAATAACTTTTGTTCATTGCTGTTACTATTGTTGTTTTCATTTCTTATTCTATTAGTAATTGCCAGTTCCCAAAGACATAAACACCTAAACAGACCAGCATTTCTTTGAATTCAATAACAAGAGATTTCTTGAAGGGCACTCATACTAATCTGCCTTCAGCTTCTGAAATGAAATGCCTCTTTCCCCAGCATTGCAAAGCCGCAAGGAGGTGTACAATCTTGAAAAAAGATGCACATTCTTTTTTTGCCTTTGAATCAAAACATATAAAGAACGGTTGTTGGAATTGGGTATGTCTGGATTAATGAAAAGAAGGACTTTCCATCTAGTGTGTACTTGTGCACATTCTGAGAGCAAGACCCCTTAAGACAGCCTTCTTGGCTAAGTGTTCAAGAACAGACAACTGTAATGTGTGTTACGTAAAGCTACCACGGAGTGATATTTTTCATAGCTTTTTTTTTTAAATGTTCTTTCAAAATGTAAGGGAAATTGTGACAGTTACAGAATTTTAACCAGGTTAGTTGCTTAGACCCAGCAATTATTTTTCCACGCATGTGTTGATTTAACTAGTTTATACCCTAATGTAGCACAATCTTGGTATAATAAAATAGATTTTAGAATATTACAAAATATGATATCCAAGCTAGTACAGAAACTCCAGTGCTCAAGGTCAAAAAAACATGGATAGTCTCAACTCTTAACATGAACCATTTAAGCTCTGATTGGGTTCATGATTCAGAATATATTATGTAAATACAGTGGGAGACTGCTTAAATACCTAACTGCATCCTTGAATAGAAGACTATTCATCATACTTTTGATCTTCCAAAAGACATCTTGATATAAATATTTTGAAAACTAACACATACACACCACATAACCCCGCCCC
Source organism: Cerberus rynchops (assembly GCA_032468195.1). Taxonomy (NCBI): domain Eukaryota; kingdom Metazoa; phylum Chordata; class Lepidosauria; order Squamata; family Homalopsidae; genus Cerberus; species Cerberus rynchops. The sequence continues at coordinate 101,897 of JANHFJ010003267.1, forward strand.
CCCCCCAAAAAGCAGGGAGATAGAGATGATTTGATGTTATAAGAGATTCTGATCTAATTAATGATAATTATGTCTT
>JANHFJ010003269.1:6701-17369 GCA_032468195.1 Cerberus rynchops
ATTAACAATAGGCGATGTGGAGTGAGGATTGATTCCAATGAAATAAGACAAAATTCAGTTAAAAACCATGGAGTACATGGAAATAATGGAGGAGTTTTTCTACAGCACTGGAAGTTTGAGGACCGAACTGTTTGAAAGTACAGCATGCAGACATTTAGTCTTATGCCTCCCCCTGCTGGGCTATGCTAATCTGTTTGCTGAAGTCTTTCTGACTAAAGGGCTCAAATATCTTACAGTAAATGGACCACTGTGGGATATAACGGATGCTGGAGTGAATGGTTTTTCTTCTGATGCATCTGACTAGGCTCTTGGGCTTCTCCTACTGGCATTTCATTATGAAGCGAACACATCTGGCAACATCCTTTTTTCCTGCTATGCCAATATGATGCAGCATTCATCTCACCCCCCAGCCCATGAGTGAGACAGGTTTAAGGCATCCTTAATTACACTAATGCTAAGGGAATGTTATCTTGCTCATTCTGCTCACATCCCAAGCGAGAGTCTCAAAGTCAAACCATCATGAGTGAGTATTGTAGAAATACTCATTAGTCCAAAGGCCACAACTCCGAAACATTGGGACAAAACTCACCAGTGAGTAAGTAACGAAGTAAAGGAAGAGCATCACGGTGTATCATTAAACATGATTCAGCTAACCAAACCCTCCTATTGCTGAGAGCTAATCCTCATCTCAGACACAGATGAAGTGACTGGACATCATCAGGTTGCTCAGTGTCCTGGAGCCCCGAGGCTTACTCTAGGCCATCTACAGCATGATCAGTACCTTAGCCATGTTGATGAGCATCCTTATCTTCGACAAAGACTTGTTGAGTCTAAGAAACTAACTTGAAAGACCACATGCAATTTTCAAATGGTAATTTGAGACCTCTGATCTAAAGACAGTCTTAATTTCAATAACATCTGACAGGTTTTACTTTGGAGAGAAGTCAGGTGACATACTGGCAGTGGATAGCAAAAGAAGCAGGAATTGGGAAGAGAACAGTACAATTACAATTACACTAGTAATTTTGTGGACTCAGAGATGGCCCTTCAGCTCAGTAGCAGGGAAAGGTCCATGGACTTCATGGAGAGAAGACCATATTTATTTAATAAACAGGGTTTCCTATTTCCTGTATAATCATAACACTAATAATCAATAAAATCCTCATTTGTTATCTCTTCATGTTGATTTGTTCCATAAGGTGGCGGAGAAAGTAGAAATAGGACTGATCATACTGTCCAGGTTTCCAACATTGAATGCCTCTCCTGATCTATATCCAAATATCAATGTTTTCAGCATGATATTCAGCAAGGGAATTTTATGAACTTGAGAGCAAATGTACATAATGCTTGTTTTTTTAGTTTACATACACCTGACATTTGCAACACCTAGGGTACTTGATCAGAGAAAAGCCCATATTTATTCATTCTTGGATATAAATATTCCTCCTATTTTGGATATTGTGATCAACATGACTATGCCAAGGGATGAGCCAGCAGAAAGCAAACATGGCGGCTCATAAGGATAACATCTCTCTCTTTCACACACTTTCTGTCCCTAGGCATGGAGATAATTATTTGAAATGGCCTCCTTGGATCTTGTATACAAAGATATATTGTAAACATCCATGACAATGGTGAGATGAGAATGATGAGATACTATGTCAGGCCCTCTTTAGAACAGAGTTTGCAGTTCAATGCTTGACTCCTTCCCTTGGTAGAGGGAATTGATTATTAGTGTTATGATCACATTTTTTGCTCCATTCCACGTTCCTGGGTTCTGCCTCCTATTGAATGCGACAGACAAGGGAAACTGGTTTTAACTGGGGATGCATGTATGCTAGTTAAAAGTTATTTGTCTTTTGAAAACAAACTAACCTAACTCTGGTACTGTGGACCTCTTAAGGCATTCCCCCCCCCATCTGATATGTTTTCAGTCAAACGCAATACGAAAGAAATCCAACTTCATCCATATTTGAACTTGCATATATGATGGAATATAGGTGGAATTGTTAAACTGCCTAGAACTGCTTCCACTCATGATGAGGAAGGAGATGCAAGACATCCACATCGCTCTTCTTGACTATTAGGAATATTGTTTAGCTCTCCTGAGCAGCCTTTAACATCAAGCATAGCACTTTACCCTGAAGCACTAGAAATATATTCTGACTATGTTACAGTCTTTTGGAAAATTGGATTTTAGGCTTAATACTAGACGTGTGCTATTCAGGTACAACTGGTTTCAATAACATGATTCACCTTGTGGACTAATGGAGTTGCTTTTATTGGCCAATTGGCACATGCAGAAATTCTTATTACAAAGTGAAGCAGAGCTAGTTATTGTAGAAGTAGACTCACACTTGATTTTCTGACATTAATATAAAAGAACACTTCCCTTGACAAACCCCAAAGCAATACAGGTAGTCCTTGACTTATGACCACAATTGAGCCCAAAATTTAGGTTGCTAAGTGAGCAATTTGTTAGGTGCCCCATTTTATGGCTTTTCTTGCCGTTTTTGTTAAGTGAATCACTGCAGTTGTTAACTTAGGAACATGGCTGTTAAGTGAATCTGGCTTCCCTATTGACTTTGTCAGAAGGTTGCAAAAGGGAATCACATGACCCCGGGACTCTGCAACTGTCATAAATATGAGCCAGTAGTCAAGTAAATCAAGTGACCATGGGGATGATGCAATGGTCATAAGGTGAAAATGGGCATAAGTCACTTTTCTTTCTTGCCTCCATGGATGGCTAGTTGAAACTCCTTCTACCAAAGGCCAAGTGACAAGAGAGAAAATTATAAAACACTTGGGAAGTCATTGTGCTAATTTTGAGATTCATTAAATTGCATTTAGGTGGTTTTTTTGTTCTGCTTTTACTTGCTGGAATACACCCATAATATTTTGCTCAATAGGGAAAAGAGATTTCTATACTGAAAGAAGGACAGTTTTCTCTGCCTTAAGAATTAACAAGTAACTTTGGAATTGTTTCTTTGAGTAGCTGCATACTCAAAGAACCTGTTCTGACACAAGTTGTGCTTCAGTCACTGTTGCAAGATGGGAAGCTATGTAAATCATATAAACAAACACTTGTATATACATCTAGAAGCTCATCCTTGCAACACTAGCCATGAAAATGTTCCAAATTTTCCTATTCTAAGAGTAGGCAGAAAGACATTATTTCATTAATGATTTGGGAATAAAACTTTATGGATAAGTTGTGAATCTTATTTGGAGAATCTCATGTCTCCAAAAGTCTTGGGCATGTTGTAACCAATAGTGGAATTCAATTTTTTTTATTACCAGTTCTGTGGTGGGTGGGTGTGGCTGGTGGATGTGGCTGGGTGGTCATGTGACTGGGTGGGCAGTTTCTATAAGCAAGGCAATAAAAATTAGGCAAGAAGCAACACCAGAATGTTTTTTTCCTGCCTTCCTTACAGGATTAACCCTGTAAAGTGGAAAAAAACAAAAGGAGATTTCTTCTAACAACTGAGCAGCTTAGAAAATTTACTGCTAGAGCCTGCTGAATTTCACCTCTGGTTGTAACATTCATGATAACTGCAAATGTCAAAAGAGAACAATGACAAAAGGAGAGCAGACAGTATATGTATAGTGCCTTTGATGCAAAAAAATAAAATAAACATCTATTTTATAAAATTTTCTATCAAATATAGGTAAATCAGTGATTGTGGGATTTTCTTACATACTGTAGTTTCTGTAAGAAGTGATGCAAGTATGCTAATTAAGATAATTACAACTACTTTATCATAATAGAAATGATAAATTACTAAATATATTGCATGTACTATAATACAGAAGCAGAACCTATTTGCCAGATTGAAACAATTTGCAGAATTGCTATGGCTTCACATCAATAAACAACATTTGCTCATTTGGGATATTAATACAAAGACATGATTTGGCTCTCATTGAAGTGACCCTTGTGGAAAGTAGTCAGAAGTTGGATAAAGCAATAGACAGGTGTGGAATTTATTGTTTACTGCCAAGTTTTGTCCAGCCAGTTGCAACCATATTGCACATATGACACATATTGCACTGTATTATACTTCTCACTGTTTGCTCCGTGCATGTCAGTTATGGTACGTTTTATGGGTTTTCTTCTTTTTCAGAGCAATTTTCCTAACCTTCAGATGTATTGTGATTGCAATTCTCAAGAATTTCATGACTTTTGACTTGCAACTTCTAGAAGGCACTAACTGATTGTGGGCCGCCTTAGAAGTCACATAGACAGATGTTTTTCACAGTGAACTGTCTTTAACTTGATCCTTCTGGTCTTTTAATAGTGTACCTGTCACAACTATAAATTATAAGTCCCTTCATGTTGCTGCTGTTTGTCCTCTCCTTTTTCTTTCCACTTTTCCCAGTATTAGAGCTTTCTCCAGAAAGCTAGGTTTTTGTATCATAGGAGCCTGGTCATTTGCACCTCAAATGAAACTTTGGGTTAATTTGTTTGATTGTTTTCTTGGCTTCCTAAAATACACTACAATAGGGAAATATTAAATATTACAACTATTCTGAGTTTGATGTTCTTTAACCCAAATCCTTTGAAATTTTAAAGAAACACCTCAAGTGGATGAAATCCACTCACAGGAAATTCCAGTGAGTGGCAGATTTTGTCCCATTGTCCCAACGTCTCAGGATTAAGTGCTCTTTTAACCATAAAAATAACTTTAAGAGACATAAATGTTTGTTAGAGTGGACAACGCAACTATAATCTGAGCCAATTCAAGAGAATGTCCTTGTATCTCCTATATCCTTCCTGTGCATGATTGCAGCAGCTCTCTCCTCTCCAGACTGTCAGTACTTAAATAATTATTTTAGCTTTGCAATTATTTTAAAATTCAGGAAACTCATTAGAGGATTTTCCCACGCTTCCAGTTCTAAAGCATAAACAAGCCATCTTCCCCATTCAGAACATAGCTTGAGGCTATTCTATCTTCTTGCCAGGATTCAATATTAGGAACACAGAAGGAGCAAGTTCTTACTCAAGTAATTATTTTGAGTTTAACCTAATTTAGCTGAGAATGAAGGACAAAGCTACAAATTAAGTAAGAGTAAAAATAACTAAGATAAGTTGCTGAGGTGGGACATGAAAAATTGTCAAAGATATCCATGTTACTACATTTTAAAAAATGTTGACTTATTCTGAGTAAGTAGCCTTAGTCAGTTCAGTTCCAGGTCTGACATAGCTGATGGGCTGATCTCAAGTCCACAAAGTAAATGGAATATCTTTGAGCATAGTCCCAAAAGTACTTTTTCAAGCAACTGGACTTTCTGTTTTTTTCTTTGAAGATATTTTGCTTCTCATCCAAGAAGCTTCTTCAGTAGTCACTGGCTGGTGGGGAATGGAAGAATTTCCTTGCAGACAGCTGGTCATTTGCTTTCTTTTAGTGAGTTATTAAGGTCACCTGGAGGTTTATCTCTGTTGTAAGGGTCACTGAGTAGTGCACGTGGGAGAGCAGCCTCCTTGGATGTTGAAAGAACTACGGTATGTTGTAGTCTGGAGACAGATGATATCATATCCCTCCCCTTCTGTTGAGAGAGGGTGTTCAATTCTGACATAGATAGCCTCTTTGAACTCTCTTTCAAACCAGAAGTCCTCTCTGTCCAAAATGTGGACTTTGTTGTCTTCAAAAGAATAGTCTTTGTCTTTTAAATGCAGATGGACTGCTGAATCTTGTCCTGATGGGTTTGTTCTCCTATGTTGTGCCATGCGTCTATGAAGTGGCTGTTTTGTTTCCCCAATGCACATATCTGCTCATGGATCACTGCAATGTGTACTGCACGTTGCTCGGTTTGTGTGTGGGTGTTTTATCCTTGGGATGGACAAGTTTCTGCCTTAGTGTATTCTTGGGTTTGAAGTATGTACATACGTTCTGTTGGCTGAAGATTCTCCTGAGAACATACATGTCAAATCAGCTGCCAGTTTGCTTCCAGGTCCAATTTAAGGTGCTGGTTAGGACCTTTAAAGCCCTAAAGTGCATGATACCAGATGCAATTATTTGTGGCAATGGCTCTGTTCAATCCTATCACATTAGAATGGGCAAGTTGCAGGTTCCATCAGTCAAGGATCTTCTGTTAATGGGATCCAGAAAGAGAGTTTTTTTGCTGTGACCCCCATCCTCTGGAACATCATTCCCCCAAGATGAGGTTACCAACAGCCCTGCTGGCCTTCTGTGAGGCCCTCAAATCTTGGATATACTACCAGGATTGGGATCTCAAGGAAGTGGGGCACTTGTTAAATATTTACACTGTGAATAGTTATACTGCATACCCCTGTCTTTTTGTTACCATATTCTTTTAAATGTGGTGTTTAACTGTTTTAAATTAGTTTTAATGTTGGAAAGCTGTGATTTTTATATTGTAATTGTATACACTGCCCAGAGTAACATGTGAGTGAAATGAACAAACAAATTTAATAAATAAATGAATGGATGCAAGAAAAGTATTAGAATAAAGAAATAAGACAGGTGTAAATATTAATCAAGAGTTAGTAATATGATTTTATTTATTTATTTATTTATTTATTTATTTATTTATTTATTTATTTATTTATTTTAATTTCTATACCGCCCCTCTCCCTTTATAGCATGCAAAAGGCCAATGTATTATACAGTTGTCACTTACATTGAAACTTTTGTCCCTATCCAGAGATGATGGGACTACTTATCATACCCTTTGAAGCCAAGATAGATAATGAGAGGATATGCAATACATCTGGAGTATGTGGAAGGCTACCATAGTTACATAGCCAGAATATTGATTGAATCACTAATAAAGCCAAGGTTTAGCAAGACTGTGCAAGGCTTCAGGCCTTTGAATTGAAGTGTTGTACATGGTCTTTCGGCTGATTTCCAGACTAGCACCGTCCATTTCAATCCATCACAGTTCTTTAATGAAGTGTTTGTGGCTATATTTGATGGCAGAGATTGGAGGGAAAAAAGAGAGGAAAGGAATGGTATAAATCAATTGAGTTAGCACATCAATTGAATTTAGTAGTTAGGATGAGACAGGTGCTGAGCAGAGAACTCCTGTAGCTTTACAAAGATTCATTGCCAGCAGCAGAGGACAGAATAACCATTCTTTCAAATGTGACTGCTCAACCAGGGCTATTTAGATTAACCAAGGTTTCAAGCCAGGGCTGGCTCACCCCATAGGCATGGCACACAACAGTTCCTTTAGCCCAGAAGGTGCAAGTAATTCCAACTGAGATTTCTCCTTATCTGTCTTTTGATCTCTGGGCATAGCTTGGGACAAGTAGAAGCTGCCGTATTATTAATTCAACATTAATTCCTCATTCAGATTTTACATGTCTAGTAAATGCACAGATATGCTTCTCTGAAGAGCCAGCTGTAACGCAAACACTCACTTGCAGAGATAAGTGAACTAGAATATTTTACTCAGTGTGAATTTTCATAAGTAACACGAATGCTGTATGCTTACTTATATGCCTTCCTTGCTTTTTATTTTTTGACAGAAATTCAGAAGAGTGACCATCTTGTAGGTTTCATGAATGTTCTGCGGTAAAATCCAGGGGCATTTTTAAGACATTTGCCAATATGTTCATGGATAAGAACAGTACTCCTTTATCCAAGAAACCAAAGAAGAAAAAAACCAGGCCTCAGGGTTTGCCTTCTCCAGCTCTTTGCTGTGCCTGTGGGCTCTGCATCATGCTAGCAGGTATTAACATCACTCTGGTAGGAGCATTTGCTTTTGGGACCTTCCTGCCTGTCAACAACCCTCCCATCATCATTGGTCCCATCCTTCTGGTGGTGGCATTCACTTTCTTTGGAGCTTGTTGCATTTGCAGCCGAAGGCCACCTGCTCATACCACAAGAAAATTCAAGCCAGGAGCCAATATTGGACTCATCAAGCCTGGGAACACAGCCTTTGAAATTGAAACAAGTGAACATACTGTGCAAGACACAACAGCTGTGCAGTTGAGCCCAACCAACTCTCCAATGTCTTCCAAAAGATCCACTCCAATCCATGAGAATTCTAAGACCTGTACACTTTTTACAATGGACAGCAATGGTCCAGTTGCAAAATATACAGCAGGAGGAGAATCGATACATCTGAATTTGCCCAGAGACGTTGCCATGTCATAAACGAAACTGGAGAATATTTATGAGTATGTGGGTATAAAGCACTTCAACACAACCAGATGGTTAGATAAGCTTCCAGCACAGCAAGCATCTGGAATCCAATTTAGATTTGGCCAGCACATGCATTAGAATATATTGAGAAATTTAAGAGAAAGGCATAATAAGGTGGCAATTAGTAATCAATACACAGCTGTGATGGGAAGTGCCAAACACTGGTGGAAAGTCTGAATTTTCAGCAGTGACATTAAAATGAAAGATGGAATACATAAATCAATAGCATGCAGCTACTGAAAACCCCATATCCTGTGGATTTAATTCATTATATTAATGGGTTGATGAATAATAATGTGATGATAAGAATTTGGTGATGCAGAGCAGTGGAAAATTACAGATTCTTTTCATGAATGTTAGAAGGAAGAGTGGATTGTACAGAATATTGATTACAAATGAAAGAGAATTGATATTCTGATTTAAGTTAGAATTCATTAAGACTTAATGAATATTTAAGTCACTTTGCTTCTCTTGAGGCTATTTGATGTACTACTTTAATGCTATCAAAATGAATTTTCCTCTTGATTTTATCACATTCTTATTGCATTTGGTAGATGAAAAAGGTTACTTAAATTAATGTACATCAGATAGCATATTATCTTTTCTCCATCCTCTGTTTTTCAGAATCAGTTGTTACACTGGTATATATATATATGAGAAAACGTGAGAACAGAGAAAATGCACCATGTAACAGGGCACATGGTGTAAATCAATGTAAGATGATTTACATTTACGGTAGTTTGGAATCTATAGGATTGCCTTTTCCTAAATTGGTCTTTTAGATGTACACTATGGAGGCATGCAGAAATGTACATATATTACATGCCATTTGAGAAGGGACCACAATGTCCATAATAGAAATTTGGCCAGCTTTGTATTTTAGGAGATCTTTCTCACAGGGAAAATAGTAACCAGACCTTTTCTTATGCAACAAATTGTGTGTTCATATGTAATGTTTGTCCACGAAAAGAATCTCTGTGTTGTTCCTTCTAATCATTTCAGACCAATTTACTTCTCAGTAACTTTAATGAGGATGGTGCTTGTTTGCAAATAAAACAGACTTTATGTTTGGATAACTACTGTGAGTGGTGTCTGCAGGCTATGGTTAAAAAAAGAAGTTAAGTTGACAAATGCCAGAAACATTAAAAAAAAAAAAAAACAGGCCAAACTTTGATTACCTGTTGCAGCCTACCATCTTGGCTCTTTTGACTATGCCTTGCAGGCACCTCTCATTAGGTGTATTCAAACATGTATGAATATCAGGCTGGAAAACTCTGAAGATGCACGAAGAACATGGCAAGCATCACTAATCCCATCCAAGGCTTTTGTTCAACATCAGTTTGACTCATTGCTTACTTCTAGATATTGTTTGTCTCCTGTGTATCAGATTTAGGTGGGTGGCATGTCTGCTTTTGCTTTGCTTGGCAGCAGTTCAGTGATTATTTACGTGCTTCATTGAAAAATGTAAGCTCCAGTTGGAATGTCCAAGAACTCTTTCATCATCTAAATGCTCTCCTGCTCCCTCTTTTCTCTATCTCATCTTTCATAAAATGTTGCTTAGCTATATTGATTCTTCCATTTCATAATTCTGACAGAGATTAGGGATTTTTTGGGATTCATCTTGTTTTCTGCTTCAATTTTAGCCTAACCTTCACTCCCCCCCCCCCCAAATTACACATGAAAGGAACCAAAAGGACCGGGCAGCATCTTGCTGTTTTTTAAACTATATAGGATGGATTCAAAAGAGAGGCATAAATTATGCAGGAAAATTAAAAAGAAATAAAGGAAGATGTTGACAATATTGGTATCTTCTTTACAGAAAAAGTTAAATTCCAGCTGATGAGGAGTGTTTGATGTCATTTTGAAAAGCTCTGGAAATTGCATGTCAATGTTCTGCTTTTTACTATTGACTCATGAAAAAATAGTAAATAATATTTATGAATATCTTTATCTCAAAAGACTGATTACCACTTTCCCTTTGACTGCATCTACAACCAAAATGAGATGCTCTATGACAATATAGAGAACTGAGGCAGTTTCCTCAATTTTCTCTTTTCTCTTCTCCCCTCCTTTTTCCCTCCAGTCTCTGTAGATGCTTCTGTGCATTAGTCATTTGTTAAGTGGAGTAAAGGATATATTAAAAGCCACAATACAGATCTCCTGGCTTTTGACCTGATGCTGCAAGTTCTCTTAGGTCAGTTGACAGTCTAGCAGACTGAAATGAGGACAGAGCTGATTTGGGCAGGCCAAGTTATATCTAATAAAAATGAGCTCCAAGATTTCCCTTTGAAAGTATGTTTTTAAAAAACCTGTAGGGCTGTGTCATAGTTTCCTGGGTAAGTCTTAGGTTAGTCCTTTATGTGTGCCTTCTATATAAATCCTTTATATCATGATCTCTTTTGTAAAGAGGTTGCATTATTTATTTATTTATTTAATTTATATACCGCCCCCTCTCCCGAAGGACTCGGGGCGGTGTACAGCCATTAAAAAACACATA
>JANHFJ010003270.1:60229-72569 GCA_032468195.1 Cerberus rynchops
CCCAGCCAGCAAAGCAAAGCTGGCTGGGGAATTCTGGGAGTTGAAGTCCAAACATCTTAAAGTTGCCAAAGTTGAGAAACACTGACCTAGAGGCATATCCTGACTTATCCAGCATATCAATGCCTTCTTATTTTTACAGTGTGGATCACTGTTGATTTGATCTTTCAGTTGCTTCCAAAACAAATGCAGTTACCTAGCCCTTTCCGGTTATTCTTGAAGGACTAAGGAAATGGCAGAGAGCAATTGTTGAATATTTTGTCCCCTCTCCTCCGTTTCTCTTTGGTTTCTTAGCGAAGGACTTTTAAGACGAAAACTTCCCTTCCAGCATTCGGTCTTGATAATAAGTTTTCATTCTTCACCTAAAGAGAAGATGTTGTGTGCTGTGTTGTCTCCTTTTTCCTCCTATTTTTTAAAGGGGTGTTATTCATGAAACCTATCTGATCTGCCTCTTAAAGACAGGGAAGGACTTGCCTAGATTAAAAAAAAAATCTCTCGGTATTTTCCTTTTTCCCCTCTGCTTTTACCCACTATAGTTTGGAGGGCACAGAGCAGTGGTGCATGACCTGAATTTCATGGTCCTGTGCAGTCTTCAAAAACCTGAGCAGAGCCCTCACAACACTGCTGCTGAAACGTAAGGTTATGTAATAGAAGAGAGAAATTATCTTATTCTCTTAATAATATAATCAGTCTAATTTAACTCAAATTCGAAATTGTTCTCTTTCCAAGTACTTTTTGTTTGGGCCTCATCTATTTTTGGAATGGGCTTTTTAGAGCGTTGCCTTTATTTTGGAAAAAGTTGCACATCCTTAAGATCAAAGGGACAAAAGGATGGGGGATTTTGAGGTATGGTGCTTTTCTGTTGCTAGGTGCAGGGCTTCCATCGATGGACCTGACGAGCCAAAAGATACTTTATGCTACCTCCAACCTGTGTCTTTCCTATTGCAGTTCACCATCCCATCTCCAGGCTTTCCCACTCGGAACCATCTTCTTCCACGCCGTCCCCAGCCCCCAGCTTGGAGAGTATCACATCTGAGTGTTTGGCCAAGGCCGCTGATAACCTGAATGATGCCTCTGTGCCGAAGAGCTCCTCTGAGCCTACAGTCCATGCTCCAGCTGCTTCCATCCTTTCCCACTCGGACTCCCCACTGATCAGTGTCCCTTCTGGTGAGGGACCTACAGTTCTGCCCGCCTGTTCCACTGATTCCTCCTTGTCATCCTCCAGTGATTTGACGGGCTATGGTGATGAGGTGCAAGGTGGACATTTACAGACTTCCAGAATTTGTCCGTCTGGGAACTTGAAAACCAGCCCTGGAAATACTTTTCCCAAGCCTCCTGCTGGAGCATCTCCCACACCCATCCTCTTGGCATCAGAGTTGAACAGTGGGTCTGCAAGTAACTCTCCTTCACCCAAAGCACAGCCGAAGGTAGGTTGCAGGCATAGCTGGAAGCTCTCTGTCTTTTTCTTTCCTTCCCTTACCTCCCTGTCTCCCCCTACCAAAGCTATTCATTGGTATATATAGCTTTCTAGGAAATGTATGGGATTTGTTCGCTATAAAGCATTCAGACAATTCCATCTTTGTCCATGAAATGCTTCTTTGGTCTTTTGGCATCACTTAGAATTAGGGCCAATGGTATTTGGTTCAGAAGTTTTTGTTCAGAGCTGGCCATTTTAAAATTTATTGTTTTCTTTGCTTTTGACCACAACTTGGTTTTCCTCAGAGGGTTAAAGAACTAGGCTCATTTGGAAAGCAAAAATCTATCTCACTTTGATTAGTGAGAATATCCTTGACGCTGCCTTCACCAAGAAGTTCATTTTATTGGCTTCTGAATTATTTCCCCAGAAATGATTATGCGACAAATTATGTAAACTAGAGAAGACAAGAACTGCCCTATAAGGAAGGGCCATAGCTCAATAGTGGAGCACATACTTTGTGTAGTAAGGATTGTACTTTCAAGTAGGGCTGGGAGGACTCCATCGTGGAATCTGGGAAAACTAGTCAGTAACAATAAAACTGAACTAGATGTACCTGTGTTCTAAGATAGTTAGCTAATGGTACTTTTATGATTTTATGCAGTGATTCCATACCACCTAAAGAGTCCGTGTCTGTTACCTAAGACAAACAAACAAACAAACTAAATTATGCTATTCAGATTCAAGCTGTCATTCAATTAAATAGCAGGGCTGGAAGAACTTTTATCTTAAATTGTAATGAGATGTTTCTAGTTAGAGTATAAAAGATGGATTGACAGTTTAACCGCTCCTTCCTACAGTCTTAGATTCTTGGTTTTTAATGTTGACAGAAAAAAATACTGTCTAATCCTTCAGTCTTTCCACAATACTTGTGACTTCTTAGAGCACCTAATTTTCCTTTCTCAGAAATCTCATAATGATCTAGTTGTAAAATGACCTGGATAATATATTGTACTCATTTGTTCCTACTTATTTGACCTGGAGGAGAAAATTCCTCATTTTTTTGAAGGGAATACACTCTTCAGTGATGCATTTGGAATGTTCCCATTAAAGAATGAAGGTGCAGCCCAGAATCACAAGATGTGTTTTTATCTATTTTATGTGTTTGTATCTAGTCATCCTGTAAGGAGAATCCCTTCAACCGGAAGCCATCACCTGCCGCTTCCCCTTCTATTAAGAAAGCTTCAAAGGGACCCAAACCAGCAAGGCCTCCTGCTCCTGGACATGGTTTTCCACTAATCAAACGGAAGGTAGGATTGGGGAGAAAAATGGGGAAATATTTTTGCATGGTCCTGAACTACTACTTTTTTTTCAAACAGATGTTGGAAGTGGGCTACTAACCTCTAAGAGAGGGGGTTGAATACTAAGATAGCTTAGATAACCTTCACTTTCCAGAATTTTCATCCATGCCGATTATGGATAGCAAATTTTGGGAGTTGAACTTCACATATCTGAAAGGGGCACAGCAGAAGAAGGTTTCAAGAGATGCTATAAGGAAGTGTATTACTAACTATGTAATGGTATAGCAGTTTCTTCTGAAGACTGCACTAAAGTAAAAGTCACTGTCTCAGGTTCTAAAATTGTAGCCCTAGAACTTGGCTTGGTGTCAGGGTTCCAAGTAACAGAATATTCCAACTTTCAATTCTCTTTCTTGTAATGATTTCCATACATTCTTATTGCCCTAGTCAAAATTACAGCTGCATGCATAAATTTAGGCACACTCGATCAAATGGTATACTTCAGTGCCTTCACGATCCCAGACTTGAATAATTAAGGTTTTGTGTGGAGATCTCAAATTTCCTAAAAGAACTTTTAAGCTGTAAGAGTTCCACCAGGAAGATGGAAAAAAAAATTCCAAGAACAAAAATAGAAGGATACTTAATCTGACTACAAGAAACACTTGGAAGTTTTCAATTTTTTCAAGCTTTGTTACAAAGTGCTGACTAAAAGGGTGTTCCCAAACTTTGTGCATGCAATATTCATTCTTTATTTTAAATTTGTAAATAGCTATACATAGATAATAAGCATTTAGATTTGCAGAAAGATGTGATGTAGCTTTGTATCATGTATGGACTATGCCAACTTCTAGTCACTGAAATGTACAATTTGACTAGAGAGACCTAAACTTTTATATAAAACAACATAAGGAATGCCATAAATTGAGAGTGAATTTGGTGTAGTGATTAAAGCATCAAGGCTAGAAATGGGAAACTGAATTCTAGTTCTGCCTTAGACACAAAGGCAGCTAAAGTGACCTTGGGCCAGTCACTTTGTATCAGCCCTAGGAAGGAGGTAATGGCAAACCACTTCTGAAAAATCTTGTCATGAAAACATCAGGGACTTATCCAGGCAATCTCTGAGAATCAGACACAATCGAATTGGTGGCGGCAGACGGGGTGTGTGTGTGTCTGATTCCTGATAGTTAACTGTGAATTTGCTTTCTTAAACTTGAATGTTCAGTTAAATAAAAGACCACAAACCACTCCCTGGTTGTGAAGCAGCTAGACAGTCAATGCCTGCTTCAGGCAAGAAGTTAGAAGGAATTTAGCATGTTGTATCTTCTCCCAAATTTTGTCCTGCTTTTGTTTCATTGTCAGTAACCTTATTTCTCTCTACCTACTCTGGAAATAGCTGATACTGTATATAAATCTTGTTTAGAATAAAACATATAGTTCCTTTTTTTTTCTTTTTAATAGGTTCAATCAGATCAGTATGTCCCAGTGGAGAATATTTATGGTGAGATGGACAGCATTGAGCAGCAGCTGGATGAGTTAGAACACCGAGGAGTTGAGCTGGAAAGGAAACTTCGGAGCATAGAGAATGGTAGGATAGCTGAGGCTACTCCTAAGTCTGGGCAAGGAAAGGAAATGTGATTTTCTGACCTCACCATGTCCTATCTCCAATTGGCAGATGCCCCTGAAGATGGATTGCTGGTGGATTGGTTTAAACTGATTCATGAGAAACATATGCTAGTGCGTCGGGAGTCTGAACTTATCTATATGTGAGTACAATATAAGCTGCAATCCCAAACATGCCTACTAATATGTATTGAGTTCAGTGAGATTTACTTTTGAATAAATATGCTATGAGTTACATTAGGTGACAAAAAAATCCAAAGGAAACTGATAGCACTTTTCCTGAAACTTAATTATTTTGAATACATTTTATTAAAAGTCATTGTTTCCATAAGTTGCAGCTGACATCATTTATACCTCTGCTTGTGTGAGCTGCACTCATGAAAATTTATGAATTAATAAAATTTATTTGTCAGAAAAAGTGCTATTAGACTCCTTCAGATTTTTTTGCCACTATAAATGAATGTGGTTCTCTTCCTACAGTGAGAAGCAGTTTGTTAATTGGGTAGTTTCCTGCATAAGGGGTACAGAATGACAGTAAAATGGCTAGTATTTTTTTTCATTCACTTATATTCCACTGACAGCCCTGGAAAATTATAGAAGAATCTTGGAGCAATATAATCAGAAATAAAGTCACCCTCAAATGTACTACAGAAATAGAAGTAACATAGCAGAATCAAGATCTGTGATGGCGAACCTATGGCATGGGTGCCACAGGTGGCACGCAGAACCATCTTGCTGGGCACACAGCTTACCTCCAGCTGAGCATGTACATGCAATTGCACATGCATGCATGTGCGATTGCAGAGACCCAGCTGGTCTTCGGGCCTCCATCATGCATGTGCATGATTGCAGCACAAAATCCAGCTGGTCTTTGGAGCTTTCCTGCACATGCACATGCAATTGCTCATGTGTGCATGAGTGGCTGCACGCAGTGTGCAATAGCTACATGCATGCACAGATGGTGCAGTTGCACATGCAGCGCATGTGGAGGAGTTGCATGCAAGTGCAGATGGCATGTGCAAAGTGCGTACTTTTTGGCACTCAGTAAGTAAAAGGTTCGCCCCCACTGATATAGATGATTCAGGAACCATTTCTTGTCGAGGTCTTCTAAGCTGAAAAGGTAGAACTAAAGAATTAGATGCTATTTAGCTCATCACACCTGACAACTACCAATATTTGATACTTTCTAAATCCATGGAAAAGAGTGGAAGCACTCTTTTATTGTTAAGAAACTTTCCTGCCAAATTCTTGTGGCATTGGCCATTGAACTGGCTTTCCCTCCTGTGGACAGTCCTGAAGGATATTTCATTCAAGTGAATGCTTACCTATTTAATTCAATATTGTATCAAAATGATCAGTTGATTATTTGTAGGAAGCCCAGAGACATGTGTGTAAAACATTCAAAGTAGTTCTTTTGATCTTTGGAAAAGTGATCTACCTGGATTTCATTCAATATTTCAATAGTGGCAAATTCAGTAATGACAACAGAAATGTAAATAAGGGGGCAGCCATAAGCAGTGTCTTACTTACATAGGAGAAATTGTGCAAAAATGCTGGAGAATAAAAGCATATTTTCTTTTACTAAAGATTTGAGAGAACGATGTCTGTCCTTAAAGATGGTATATCCATTTTTACAATAATTAAAGCAATAATACATGCTCTGTTTCTTCTTTTCAGTTTTAAGCAGCAGAACTTGGAGCAGCGTCAAGCTGATGTGGAATATGAACTGAGATGTCTTCTTAATAAACCTGGCAAGTCTTAAAGGGTGTTAGCCTGCTGTTTGCTTTTTTAAAAAAATGATCTTAAGTGAAATATGTTGTAGCATTAGGAAATTATTTAAATCGTAAGCATCTGTTCTCTCACTGGGTTTGGTTCTTCCCTAATCCAGTATCAGTCATGCATGGGCTGTGCTGGAGGGAAATGAGTTATAGTTTGACACATCTGGGAGGAATTACATGGAGGAAGACTGAGCTATGCTTATTGCCTTTTTTATGTTTTTTTTTATTTGTTTCACCATATCTTGGTTGCCAGCAGGGAGTACTGTTCTATAAAAGGAGAGTATCGGTTTCTAACCAAGAGCTTTTCTGCATGCACTCTGTTTCTGCCCTAATAGCAAGAATCCAACAAAAAAGAAATTCCAAAAATAGGCTGAAAGCATAATGACCTGTTGAAAGATATCAGAACTTACTGATTCACGACTGGTCTCAAATGTGTATTGAACCCACAGTTGGTCCTTTAATATAAATGATAATAATAATTATGGTCACATAGTTAGCCACATGTTTATAAATTGGATTTGGCGTTTTTATACACCTGTCAAATCTTTCCCAAGGACCTGGGATAGACAGATGTTGTTTGATGGTGTTAAAGGTATCGTCACAGGATGTTAAGCTGTTCCAAGTAAAGCAGCCGTTTGCAATGACTAGTGGCAATTTTGTCGATACCAGTAGTGTTCAGTTGGTAGTCCAGATGTTTTGGGATTATTATTATTCAATCTCACCTTTTAATATATATTTTGGTGAGCTCTCATTGTTCATTTTCAGGCACAAAAGTCAATGGCACATAAAATATAGGAACCTGCCTAGTATTGATCTACCATAGTTTGTTCTTATGGCAGTGGATTTCCACAGAATCCTGGTGCTGCATTACTGAAGAGGCCACTATTCAAGCAATATAGAAAAGCAAATTTTGCCCAATCTTTTACATATTCTCAGCGCTTTATAATATGTAGTAAATTTTTAAAAAAAGATGCATAATGGCAGTCAAAAACACTTTTCTCATGTAACATTTCATACAGCATAAGTTGTCTTTATTATATAATTTGTTTCCTCCTTCTTTATGTTGGGTGCTAGATAAAGACTGGACAGATGATGACCGGATCAGAGAGAAGGTACTGATGGAAGAGCTTGTAACCATTATTGAACAACGGAATGCCATTGTCAACAGTCTGGATGAGGATCGGCAAAGGTAGTGAAAGGAAAAGCAAATGGCTGTATTTTTAGTTAATTGAAAACAATTGATCTGGGAAATGTTGTTTGTAGCATTGAAAGCATAATTGCATGTGTGATTCTTACCATTAATTATTTGATAAGCTAAACCAAATGGCATTAGCAACTGGGACAAAAGGGTAGTACGTTAGTATACAGAAGAGAAATGGGCAATAAGCAGCTTCAGGAATCCACTGCCACCAATTAGCCATCTTTTCAGAAAAGGATACATTCAGAAAATGTAATGAATGCCCCAAAATAGATTTAATAGAACTCAAAACTATTTTTTAAAAAATTGAAAATCCAGGCAACAGCATATGCATGATGCATTTTCTGTATTTGGACCCTCATCCATTTGAAAAATATTAAGTGGTCACCAAATAGCAGCTCCTCTCTGCTTTAGGAGCATGATTCTTATTCTAATCAGTCCCACTTTGACTACATTGACTAAAACAGGATTTGTTTGTTTTGCCAGGGAGGAAGAGGAGGATAAAATGTTGGAAGCCATGATTAAAAAAAAAGGTAAGAATGAAGTTCAGTCGTTCAGATTTCCCAGTCTCAGATGCAGTTGCTGTTTGCAGAACTATGCACTGATATTGTTTAACTATTAAACATGTTTGTCATCTGTAAGTGAAGAATGTTAAATGTCTATATACCCATACCAACTTCAGGTCTATCCTCACAAAAGCTAATTGTATAATTAGGTATAAAATATAAACCAAAAAGGTTACTTATTCCTGTTTTCCACAGCACATCTTAGCAGTAAAATATACTTTTTGTTCCTTGCAGATTAGAATTAGAAATGGGAAATAATGTTTCTCCATCCTAAATTGGCTTTGGCAATATATGGTGTTGGTACACTTCTCTGTTGTTATTGAACATCTTTGCCAAAAGAGGCAGCACATTTGCCACCATGAACCAAGGGAGTAGGAAGTTGTGTTGGTTTATCCTCTTTCCCTTTGCCAATGCAGGAGAGTAGCAAATCACTTTTATCTTAAAGATCAAAGAAAGATGTGTGAAAAGAGGAGGTAAATATTGTGCTGTAAATCCGCCTTTCTCCTCCAGTGCCAGTATAGAAGAGGGCAATCCTCCTTCCCTCTTTGAAGCAAATACCTCAAAAGGAAAGAATGCAAGTTATGAACATTTTTCAGGGACCTGGATGCAATTTTGTTATTTTACATTGATTCTGCTAGCTGTGGAGCAAAAACAAATAGAAGGCACACAAGTTCTGCCCAAAATATTGAAAATCCAGGATCCTTTGTGATTTGTCATAAAAGCTAGAAACTTGTTCTGTAACAAGAACAGTTCATTGTCAAGAGAACATAGATGGGACTGATTCTGAGCACAGTGTAATAATTCTGTATTGAAATTCTATTTTCGTTCCCAGAGTGGTGCAGATTCAGTATTGAGTAAGTTCAGTGGCTACTGTGGTCTTAATGTTTGCCACCCAAAAATCTTTTCTTTCTTAATCCAATACAGGAAGGGAAAAAAATCTGAACACAACTGCAGATTCTGTAAACTCCGCTAGCTCTGATTCCAAGATGATCTAAGGTTTAGAAAACATGCAGATAGATTTATATTCTTAGATAATATCCATGTACAACTTTTGAATATTAGTCACCCAAATGTAAAATTTAAAATATAAAATTTACATTCCTGTAAATCCTATAATTGAGGCATTTTTCTGGATGTATTGCTTAAGCAGCCTTTCCAGGTGTTATAGAAAGGACCTTGGGTTAGTTCAGGGTTTGATGAGGTAGCGTTAGGAAGGAATAGTTTCTGAAAACCAAGAGCTTTTTGTTCAGTTTAAGCAAAAGCAGTTGAATAGTCTGGCTGAGTCTAAGGGAGCCTTCTATGCTCCTAATCCTCTCTACATTGCATGCCACTAACCCTAACCCTTTCTCTTCTCTCTCTCTCTCTCTCTCCAGAATTTCGCAAGGACGCTGAGGCTGATAGCAAGAAGAAAGGAAAATTCAAACCAATGAAAGTGCTGAAGTTACTTGGAAATAAACCTGACTCAAAAAGCAGATCCCCCAAGGAAAAAAGCTAAAGCGGCTGGCAGCTAGAAAGAGTGAGGGCTGCTAGTCTCTTTGACTGCTCAGCCCCACTGGGCGTGCCTGGCAAGTAGGATAGCTTCCTGCTTTTGCCCGTTTTTTTTTTTTTTTTTAAAAAGAGATTGTGCCTTGCCATACACCAAAGCTGGCTTTATCTCAGAAAAACCCAACACAGCAGCAGGTGTTAGAAGAGTGGGAAATATGGCAAGCCTTATGAGCACGTTACAGAGTGGGACAGACATGGAGGAAGAAGCTGTTTGCCATTTTCTCTTTCAAGGTGGGGATGGGAATGGACAAATAAAATAGCTTTAGACTACATCAGTTGTGCACCTATTATATCTTTGACTGTTCAGAACTTTTAACTGTGTTTTTTGGGGAAAGTTGCACTAATAGTCCTCCTCCTTTAACTGTGATAGTCACATGTGCCTAATAATCTCTTTGGGGGAGGGAGGAGGAAGAGAATTCCCACTGTAGTTTGGGAGCCCCTGGTTATTTCTTTTGAATTCTTTTTCTCCTCTTCCATCATTCAAAAAAAAAAAAATTGGGCTTTCAGGGCAGATTTTTGTTGAGGGCTAAAATTTTTAAAATATTTTGACCATAGAAAAGTCTATTATAAAGTCTGTAAAAACAGCCAAAAATCTAACCAGTGCTCTATTTCTGGAAGATTTCTCTGCCACCAAAGAAGATACTATGCTGTGAATGCCGATTCTCTTGGCAATCAGTTAACGAACCACAGAGGAGGAAAGGCTGACAGCTTTGGCCTCTGTTGTAAAGCAAATTGCAGTTGCTGGTCAGAGGGTAGATTTGTGCAGGTGTGAATGGAAAACAACTGGATCTTTTTAACCCTCTTAGTTGCTTCTGCTGCTGCTGCTATTTATATCAGGGGACACAGCAGGCTGGGACAATAACTCATTGCCTGCCAAACATTAGAGCCAGAAGAGGATGTCAAGCTGTCTTCAATATCAACAAGGTACCACTGTTAATTCTTCTTAGCTCCCTCCCCTCAGGGTTTATGTGCATGGTTTTTTTTTAAGAGTGCAAAAGATCTTTATAATTTTTGTAGCCAAACTCCCACCCTTTATCTGACTTTCAGCTTTTTTTTTAAGTTTTGTGTGTGTGTATATATGAATTCAGAGGGGAGAATGTCTTTTTTCCCCTCTTCTGGCTTCTCTAACTTGAGGGACTATTTATTGAGATGTTGGTTTGGTCTGAGTTAAATGTTGATATTATTGTAGGTGTTGGTTTGAGTTCTTATTAGCAAATTGCTGTGCTGCTTTATTCAAAAGTGATGAGTTGGCAAACAGTCCTTGACTGATATTCAGCCTAGAGTGCCCTCCCTAAACTGGGGTCCTCCAGATGTGTTATACTACCATTTCCATCTGGTCAGCCAGCATGTCATGTTAATACTAGTTGGGGATGGTGGATAATTCAACACATCTGAAAAGCGGTGGTTAGGGTTTAGACCATTTCAAAGCAGAACTGAATTCATTGGTGGTGTCAGCTCTGACTGGGACCACTTTCTCAGCTTCTACAAGTGGACAATAGCCACTGTCTGAGTCTTGCTCTTGGTTACAAGATTGTCCAATGCACAGCTTTGCCTTTTGTAAAGCAAAACAAGTCAATTTTTAAAAATGTCCTCAGATACATTCCCATCAGAAATTATCAGATTGGTGAACATAGTTACCTTGTATTAACTGCAATCTCCACAGATGGGTACAGATGAAATCAATAATAAAACTGATAAAACCACTATATTTTGTATCTGTTGTGTTTGTTTCTATAGTTTGAGATGTCTTGGCAGAAAGTGGACACAAAGCATTTACGATATAAGGAATGAAAAGTAGAAAACCACAAAATTCCCAGGACTTTTATTTTTTTTACGAGTAGAATAATATACAGCTATCAAAAGTGAGCTGCACCAAAGCAAAAAAGTGCACCAATGAGAAAACATCCCTTACACCCATTTACTTTTGTGGTATTAAGTCTTTATTCACGTCTGTCACTTGTTTAAAAAGTCACTTAGTCATAATGAAGATGGTCCTATGTCTGTAATTTTACTGAAGAAGCATTCATCAAAAATAATTGCTAACTAAAATCTTCCAATTCTCTCTTTCATAGTCTGATGCAATAATCACTACTGTTTGCTTAAAATTTATATGGCGAGTTAGAAACAGCAGTTTTGACTGGAAACAGCATCCCAGCGGATGGCAGAATCACATTTAAAATATTTTTTATCTATTCTAAGACTTGTACTGTTCTAATTCTAAAAAGCAGCAACACATAAATAGTAGAAACACAGATGCTGTTTTCCAGAGATGAAGTATGTGGAAATCCTTTCCTCTTTTTTTATCAAGGCAAGCAAGCTAATCTTTATTCTAAACCCAGTGATTCATTTGAACCTTTTTCTTTCTGGATCACATTTTTGAAAAGGCTTCTTGCCATTATATATTGAAATAGGTCATACCTACTTTTTAGGATTCACACAGTATTCCTGGAGATTAAATATATTCTACAGATGCCTGCCACAAGAGAGTCGAAACTGTATTTCAACGAAAAAGTAAGGGTGAAGGAGTGTGTATAGGGTGTGTATAGGGGGAGAACTATTGGTCTAATTGATCTGTGCTTGGATTGTCATTTTTGGTGCCTATATTGAAAGACTTAGCTATTTCCCCTTTCAGTTCTGCAGTTTTCTGCTTGTCAATCATCTCCATCTCCCGGAGCTTCTGCGAACAGCAGAGAAAAGGAGACATTGTAAGAATTCAATACATTTAAATTTTCTTACAAGATAATACACAAGTCCAAATGAAGATGTATTACCACCTCTATAACCCCTTTCTAAAGGTTCTTTTTCACTTTAGATACACACATGCCCCTCTGCCAAATCTTTCCCTACTTTCTCAAAAAATCATCATATCCAATTTTCATATTGAAAAAAAAGATTGCATTTAAGCCTATCTAGGTCAGAATTGC
>JANHFJ010003271.1:70225-87393 GCA_032468195.1 Cerberus rynchops
ACAAGGGATGCTTCCAAATGATGTCTTTTGGAGCCAAAGAAGTGAAGGAGGGAAATTTTATGCCAACATTCAAAATGCAAGGGCAAAATTTACCACAGAATAGGCAGTATCATGGTTGGGCCTCAGCAGCAGCCATCTTCAGATGCCCACCAGCCACTTTCAAAGTCTGTCCCTGCGCCTTATTTTTATTTGTCTGCAGATGTATATATGTATCTATATATCTGAAGGTTCTTTCTTCCTCCAATTTAAAAATAATCTTTCTCTAAACAATAACTTTTCCCCCTCTAAATCTGATACACTGTGTAGCCCTGATCAGTTGATCAGACTCAGTGCTGATTATTATTACAGATAGTCCTCAACCTATAATCAATCATTCATTCCGCAATAGTTCAAGGTTTTGGTTAATGAGAGTACCAGAGATTCAGTTAAGAAGGTACCAGAAACATCTCTGCAGTTAAGTGGATCAAAAAAAACAACCAATCAGGGTTCACAAGGTTTAACAAATGGGTATTTTTAAGGGTGCACATTTGTTTTCATTTGGATGTTAACTTGGATACCACGAATCTGAGATTAGTAACATTAGTAAAATGGTCATACCGTGTCACTTTTTTCAGTGTTGTTTTAATTTAAAACTGTCACTAAATGAATTGTTGTAAGTTGAAGACTACCTGTATTTCTCCTAGACATAAATCATCACAACAAATTGTCAAGAAATACTGCTTAATATTACTGTTCTTTCAAAATAATCCATTTTCCCCACTATATATATATAATTATACGTACCTGATTAAAATTTAAGCCTACCTTTTTTCAGGTTTTTTTTTCCCAGGAGCAAAGCATTATACGGCCATCCATTCATTTAGAAATGTAAAAAATATTGTTTGCAATGTTGAAGCAAATGCTTGGTTCAGCATTTTTTAGATAAGGCAGCCTAAATTATCCATGGTAAGGTGCATTGGCTACCATTTTCCCAACATTGCTTAGGGGAAGATTCAAATGATGGGAATTTTTTGCAGCTGATTTTTTCTAGTACTTCTGTGCTGAAATTACCTGAAGAACAAAAACATCTTATATTGCCATCTCATTTATTTCAGTGTTGCTTGCAATAAAATGCAGCAGATATGGCATCTAAAAGCATTCAGAACTTCAAGAAATGAACATAGAGTCATTTCAGGCCCAAGCAGTCATTTATCATGGTGTGTGTTTGTTTTTCATTGCTCCATAAAGAGACCATACATCTCTTACTTTCTGAAATTTTATAGAACTGTGGTCAAATTCCTCTCTTGGCAGAATGGGATACTTTCCAAGAGGTAACTCAGGATCTACTAAATTGTATAACAATAAAACACCTTAGTTATCGGCAATCTGTGGATCAGATTCCATAAAAAAAACCAATTAAGGGATTCTAGAACCTACTTCTATTAAGAATGTTGTACTGTATTTCAGTCTGACTGTAAATCTTGAAATACTGAAGATTGCCATGTGGTTCCTTTTTTCCTTTGGCCTAAAAGAAAACAGAAATAATCTCTTGTATTCTATGAAATACATCAGTTTTTGTAATTCGTTACTAATTATGAGTCAACTTTTCTTAAAGCACAGCAAGGTTCTTAAATCTGTCATCAAATCAATGCTCAGATTTGTACATATTTAGTTTCAGCAAGTTCACTATATTACAGCACTTTGAAATCTCATTTTTGGATATATAAAATACTATTCCAGGACAAAATTTGATGGCTTGGAATCTAGGTAAAATAATTTAAGGAAATTAATGGAAGTATATTCTATTACTTCCAGTTTAGTTACTTATGATCTTTAGAAAAAATGTTATGGGTAAGTCAGGAAATATTCCTGGACTAGAGGAAAGAGGATATAGGAAATTGTAGCAGAAAAGCTGGGTTCCTTGCCTTTTTTTTTTTTTTTTTTTTAACAATTCTCTATAATCTTTTTTAGGATCCAATACAGTATTAAATACTATCATCACTTTTGTTCCTATTTTACTTTGTAAAATTTGGCACATTCTGGGAAGGTGAGAAAGGGACTGGAAACAGCAGATTAAAAAAAAAACAAAACAGACCAAATAAGACAGACTCTCAAGTCACTTATCAGGGTCATTGTAATATAAAATACGAATCAAAAAGCCTTACTAAAGAGCAAAGGAGAGCAACTTCCTGCTTAAACAGTTTAACAAATACAACATTTAACAGAATTAGGATAAAATTATGTTTATTTGGTCTAAAGAGTTTCAAACTATACATAGTTTCGATGAGAAACTCTATTTGAACTCTTTGAACTATTAATTGATAACTAAAGGAAAATACATACCGGGTTTGCAACTCATTTTGTTACGTATCTTTAAGCTCAAGTCTTCTTCGCAGGAGAAAGTTCTCTTCGATTCCCCAGGTGTTAGGAAGATTTGCTTCAATGCATGAACTCCATCTGACGTTAGGTTGCCAGTTTAGCAGTTTAAAGTGTGTTTTAAAAGATTTTAACGCACTGTATATATGTAAACTCAGTATATGGCTTCAATGCCTTGTTTTCTGTATTGTTTTATTCATTATGAAGTGAAAAAAATTGACAGTGATTCAGCTCTTTTCTTGATGATTGGGGGGTTGGGATTGCCACTTGGAATGGTCTCATTTTTTTTAAATCTTTTTAATTTTTTCCTCGCCATTATCATGGGCCATGGGTATAATTTCATTATTATTGCTTTTTTCTTTTTTTTTCCAAGACCATTCCATTTCTTTATTTTTTTAACATCTTAAGGTGATAAAGAGATATATGCAAAGCAGTTGTACACTGTATCGTTAAAACTCATACGTAAAATACGTTCACAAATCCAACAAAAGGCTAGTACATAGTAAAGCCTAAGCATACTACTATGCAATATTATGAATACATAACTTTAGAGACTTCAGTTTAGTACTGTTATCTATTATTCCGAAAACATTCACAAAGATCTTAAATGCAAATTTTCATTCCATACTTGGAATAAAACAAACAAACAAAGAATATTCTATGTTATAACAACGTCTGGTCATTTTGATGCGTGACCAATTATTTTTAAATTACAAAGAATCCAAAGAATTCTGTAATGTTTCCATAGAATAAAAACATTGCATATGTTCCTAATACGATGTCTGTAGCAATCATTTACCGAAATGTAAATGCAACCTGAACATCAATCATTCAAAATACAGGATCAATCAATCAGCTGCTTGTTTCTTATCTGAAATCCATCTCTTTCCATCCAATTGTCTTGTAGTACAAATATTCAAAAGTTATTTAGGAAATGTTAATGCAATGTAGCTAAATCTCTAGCGCTGTCTCTGATCAGTTGAATCATCTTCTCCATGAACGAGATTCATTGTCATCATCATCTTCATCATCATCTTGAAGCAATGAGTCATCTACCAAGGAGTCTTCCTGAAACTAAAAGGAATATTTAATAAGACTCTGCTTGGAGAAATAACATCCATTAGAATCTGAGATTATGCAAACCTGCACCTTGAAAGGATAGGCAAACACATTTTTTTAAAAAAAATTATCATTAGTAGAGGTAAGCCTCAACTTACAGCAGTTCATTTAGTGATTGCTCGAAGTTACAACAGCATTGAAAAAGTCACATGACCATTTCTCACACTTACGACCCTTGCAGCATCCCCATGGTCATGCGATCAAAATTCAGATGCTTGGCAACTGACTCCTATTTATCATGGTTGCAGTGTCTTGGGGCCTCTTCTGACAAGCAAAATCAATGGGGAAGCCAGATTCAATTGACAACCTATGTTACCAACTTAACACGTACAGTGATTCACTTAACAACTGTGGCAAGGAAGGACGTAAAATGGGGCAAAACTCATTTAACAACTGCCTCGCCGAGCAACACAAAATTTGGGCTCAATTGTGGTCATACGTCAAGGACTGTCTGCATTTACTTCGTTCAATATAAAGGTATCAAACTGCAAAAAAGGGATCTTTGAAAACCAAAGGTTTGGTGCGGAGGTTCAATTATTTCGGTCAGGCTGTTATGCTGGTGTAAGTGGAATAATGAAACGTGAAGAACGATTCAGTTCCTAGCACTGAATTTAACCAAATTATTTACATTTTCACAGTTAAATAGTTGATATCTGAAGTATGATTCAAAAGGGCAAAAGGAAGCACAAGCCTATGTGAAGTTTCAAGACTGTGTTCTACCTATTACCTCTAGTTTCAGTTAGCAAATCCCAGGTCTTTACTTGTATATAAATCATGACCTCGTTTTAAATGACAGGCAAAACAAATCAGCATTTATTTCGGGGTTGTTTAGTAAATGGTTAGATGTATTTAGATTTCTGTTGGCGTTAAAACCTGCCATAAAGCCCAGCATTGTGTAAAAACAGAGCCAATGGTTGTATTAGCCATCATGTGTCTATAATTTACTTCAAGCTTATGTTAACAATCCTGGTTTGTTCAAAAAACCCAGTTAATATTTATCATAATTCCAATTTAGTATTTAAGAAATCATAGTTGGACAAGGGATTAAAACTTTCAGTTTCTTCGGCATGGGTGCACCAAAGAATGAAACTTGGTTCTAGAACTAAATTATATAAATTCAATGAAATCTCACCTGTCTTTATTTATCTGTATGGAAAAGCAATATAGCCTCCCTAAGACTTTTTTTTTTTTTTTTTTGAGAATACAAAATAAGAGTTGGAAGGAAACTTGAAGGTCTTTTATTCTAACCCTCTGCTGGAAGACCAATACTATTCTGAATAAATGGTTGTCCAATCTCCTCTTAATAACCTCCAGTGATAGAACACCATAACTTCTAGAAGCAATCCATTCTAATGGTTAATTGTTCTCACTGTTGGGAAAATTTCTGCTTAGCTTTTTGATCTCTGCTTGGTAAGTTTCCATCTGTTGCTTCTTGTCCTGCCAACAGGTTCTTTGGAGAATAGGTTGACCCCATCTTCTCTGTTTTGGAAGAATGTTATGTCACCCCTAGTCCTCCTGTTCGTTAGATTAGACAAAACCAATTGCTGCAATCATTCTTTATATGCTTTAGCCTCCAGTCCCCTAATCATTTGTTTTGTTCTTCTCTGCTCCCTTTCTAGAGACTCATCACCTTTTTTTATATCATGGTGACCAAAACTGGACACAGTATTCCATGTGTGGTATATGGAAATGTGAATGAGAAATGTGGGAAAATAATTCTCCACATTTATATCCTCATAGTTATATTGTTGCATACCTCTATAAGTTATGCTGCCTAATAATCTCTCGATACATTTGAGATACGAGGATTGATCTATGAAAATAAATTCACACTCTATGGAAAAGGCAGAAGAGAACCTGAATTGTCTGAAAACTGAATCTTGAATAGTGTGTTAATGCACCAAAATTTCCTTTATCACAAAAAATAAAATTTAGAAAAATATTTAAACACATGTAGATTTTCTGCAATTCATAGGAAATACTAGTCCATTTTAAAGAAAAAAATTACAAAAGTAATTTCCCAGAGATGAAGTATACATCTTTTAGGAGGTGCTTACACAAAGGCCAGAGATTAATATATAAATAATAAAATAAATGACCTGACAATGGAACAGCAACTCTGATAAAATTTATACTGAAGTCAGTGGAATTCTGCACTCATAATTTACCTTACAATTGATATTTCTAGAATCTGACTGTTACATATATTTTAATACTCATATATAACTTTATTAGCAGTAGTGGTGGATTTTTATCTTTGTAAAATCCTGCAATTAAATCATGCGAAATGCTTGAAGAAACTTTAACTGGAAATCTATTGTGTATATTAATTTATTGAAGAGAAAAAATATTGTACTCTCAATGTTAACTAAACTGTAATATAAGGAACCAATATATATAGGATAAGAATATGTAGGACAGAGATTTGATTATTAATGTGAAGTTGTAATGTCAATACACACACACCATAATGTACAATTCTAGCAATAATGTTATACAAAGACAAACATGATTAATTTCAGAGATTTCAATTTAGTACTGTTATCTATCATTTCTGAAAAGATGTATCTGGAGTTATAACGGCCACCAAGACATATGGAATTGCCGTCACTAAGTGATATGATCATGTGACATCACACTTTATGTCAACATCACTTAGTGATAGAATCCCCAGACCAAATTGTGGTCTTAAGTCAAGGACTACCTGTGAATGCCATGTTTATATGTTTCTTAATATTCATTTGTTATCAAGTTAGTATTCTCTTTAAGGGATGCTGCTTTCTTAAATGTAAGAAGGGTGAACACCTCTTTTATATTATCAGTAGTATGCCTTCTTCAGACATTTATGATTGAGAAAAGATGTTTGTCCCAAAACAACACAAAGATAAAAGTTCACACTTCCTTCATGACCTTGTACACTTACTTCTTCTTCATCTGGCTCAGTCTCTTCTGTTTCCACGATTGACATATTTGTTACTGGCTTGTTCCATGCTAACTTCAGGTCTTGCCCTTTAAATCGAGATCCGTGGATAGCAGCCTAGAGGCAAAAACATTTTTTAGAAAAAACAACACACCTGCTATAATCAACTGCCAAATTCACTGCACAAAGGGAAGAGAACCAAGGACCAGATGAACTGTGAACAAGAACAGCTCACAAATATCCCTATGTGCATAAAGGACTCCATTTAGCATGCTACATGGCAAGACATTTGAAACAAAGTGAAATATCAAGAGCTCTGTGATATCTCACGGGGTGATGTTCCAGGGAAAAATATTTAAAAAAAAATGCAGTTCTTTAGCATTCTTCTACTGACTTTATGAGTTCTATATCTAGATAAAATAAGCAATTTATTAAATGTAAGATAGGCTTAATGTTCCATTAAATTATTTCGGAGTTTATAATAAAGCCTATGAAAGTACTTCCCATTTTACAACATTACAACAAAGTTGTAAAAAATATAATATATAATATGGGAGAGAACAACGTTAGTTCNNNNATATAACATTATACATATACATATATATATATATTAAAAACTTCAAATTAAGGTTCTCAAACTTGTATCATACCACATTAAACAGCCAACTGTTAATATAATAATTTCCTTATTTGTGCTTTTCTCCAAAATATTGATATTTATTAATGTCAAAAAGACTGCAATCCAAAACATGGCATCTTGATAACACAATGGGTTGATAAATAAATAAAAAATAAACTTCATGAATCTAATTTATCTTGCAGTAAGACATTCTATTTTCGGCAAAAGTCTAGCAATTGAATTGTTTAAAAGAAAAAATAAACCTATGGGATATTCATGCCTTCAAGTACCAGATACATTAAGTGCTTGCTTTGGAAATAGTACCTCCAAATTAAAGTAACATGAACTAGCATAAATCAGTGTTAGCATCGTTCTGAAATAATAACTGCCATGGTCAAAAAAAGATTTATGGTATAATCTGAAAGTACAGCATAATGTGAAATGTGGAAACTATTACATGTCCAATGACATCTGAACATGAATTGTGTGATATTAAAGTCCCTAGGCATAAATTTTAAATCTGTACATATAAATTTATGATAAATTTTAAAAGATACCACAAACCTATTAAAATGCAACTCGGGAGACTTTTTTGTACATGGTCTTGTCACAACATCACAAAGTGGGATTTTAAAGACTAAGTATATATGACATTTGAGCTTTTAAAAAACATAGTAATCTCTGAAAAAAATTACAGCAACATAAAAATGTAACATTTCATGACTAGGGAATCATCCCAAACCCAAATGTATGTGATCATAAAATTTAACCTTTTTTCATTCAAGGCAGTAAAATATCCGCTATCGCTCCTTCAAAGAAATCTCATGAAGCTGAAACTAATTGAGAAATGAATTTCTATAGTCTGTTTTTCCATAGAATGAAACTAAAATCTAAGGTTGGAAGGAACTTTGAAAGTCTTCTAGTCCAACATCCCAAGATAGGTGTCCTCATGCTGTCCTGGACAAATGTTTGCCCAATCTTTTCTTGAAAACCTCCAATGATGTAGCATCCACAACTCCAAGAGACAAGCAGTTCCATTGCTTAACAGTTCTCCTTGTCAGAATATTTCTTCTATCAAGGTTGGATCTCCCTCTGACAAACTTCTACACATTGCTTCTTGTCCTATCCTCAGGTGCTATGGAGAATAAGTCACACCCTCTTCCCTGTGGCAACTGTTTTAAGTATTTGAAGGCTAGTATCAGCTCTCTTCATACTCTTATCTTACGCTAAATATACCTAGTTAGCTGTTCTTCATACAATTTAGCCTCTAGACAATTTTGTTCTTCTTCTCTACACACTTTCTAGGGCCTCAGCATCTTTTTTGCATCATGATGATCAGAAATGGAGACAGTATTCCAAATGTGTAGTATATTAGCATGGCACAACAAATCCACCTGATCTTGCTATTAGTATTGATGCAGTCCTGGACTGTGTGGACACGTTGCTGACTCATATTTAATAGACAATCCACAAGTAGACCTAGACATCTCACAGGCCAGTGGTGGTAAACCTTTTACATCACTTTGTGCTGGCTTTGTGCAAGAAGGGCATACAAAACATCCCACAGAAAACGCGCAGTACTGCTGGCTCCTTGTCCCATTCTCGCAAAGCGATGCATGCTGGCCAGCTGGCTTTTGCGCATGCCGGAGCAGCGGAACCCGGAAGCGTAGCACATGCATACTCCGAGACCCAGCTGGCCGGGCTTCCAGGTTCCTGGTGCTCATGTGTGCGCGACGAACAGATGGTTTGGTACGCATGCGTACATTGGCCAGCTGACTCTTGGAGCATGCATGCGCGCTGCACTTCCAGGTTTCGCTGCTAGAGCACATATGAAAGCTAGCTGGCCAGCGCGCATCGCTGCATGAGAATGGGACAAGGAGCCAGTGTGCTGTGCATTTTTTTGCAGGATGGTTTTGCGTGCCCTATGTTTTGCACCACATGTCATAGGCAATATTGCACCAATATTGCAATATTCCATATGTTTTGCACCACAGTCATAGGCAATATTGCACCAAGTGCTGCCTATCTTATACCTACTCATCTGGTTTTCCTCTCTAGGTGCAAGATTTTACTTTTCTCACCACCTTCAAATTATATTTTCAAAAAATATACTGTACAGTATTCAGTGTATTGACAAGTAGAGGTTTGAGTTGTATATATTTTATTTATTATTCTTCATTTTTAATTAGGTTATCCTATCCATAGGATTATATCTGTGGCACAATAAATTTGCAAACGTTCAAGATTTGAGCGAACTGTGATTTGACACTAGTAAAGAAATTATTAAATTCATATGATCATATGCTGTGCTTCTATAGCTCTGACTTTAGGGCATAGATTTTTCCAAGTTGAATTTTTTCCCAAAATATCTTTATTTTTTAGAAGATAAGTGATTAAATACTACTGAAATCAATAAAATTTAGTATATTCTAATTTTAGAATATTCACAAACTGGTGAAAAATGTAACAAAAATATCTAAGTTGCTTAGAACTATTAAGTTTTATATTGGACCTTCTTGATTCTTGATTTATTTCAACTGAGATAAAAGAAAAAAAATGAAAGAATTTTTTCATAGACGTTGCTTCTCACGGCTAGTGCTCCAGGAAACAACTAAATGAATGCTAGAAATTATATATTTAAAAATATGCATACCAATGTTCATTATACTTCTCTTCTGATATTTCAGATTGTGATGCAAGCATCTGAGATTACTGTCCAGAAATACTGTTGTATTTGATCTATTGCATTTAATTAAATAATTTAAGCTATAATATTTAATAGAATAAGTACTGCAAGTACAACTGCCCAAAATGAAGACTTTACTACATAATGATATCTATCCTTTCCTCCCTACAGTGCTTAGTATAAAATACCCATGATAATTTATACACATCATATATATTTGCAGAACTCTCTTGCAAAGTTTTAATAACTATCCTAAAACTGAAAAGGATAGGAGTTAATCAGATTTTGGAAGACTGAAATTCTCCAAAGACAGGACATAGGAAAGTATTTTACTTTCAAATATAAATAAAATTTTATTTGAAGAAATAAAAGGGCAGGGAATATACTTACTGCTTCTGCTTCTGCTCTTGTTTTGAAAGTAATCACTGCATGGAGAGAAGAATCATCTATCTGGCAGTCTTCAATTTCACCATATTGCTTTTAAGAGGAAAAAAATTCTCATCTAGGCAACATAGTTATTCTCTGCTAAGAACATTTAGATACAATTCACACTGACAATGATTCCTAATCTAAAATAACTGTAGTACTGTGCTTTTAAAAAAAAGTTAAGTATTAAAAATGGTCTGAAAAGAAATTGAATATAAAATAAGTTTAAGCACATTATTTTTTTAAACACCTTACAAAGTAACGTTATCTGATATTATCTCCCTATTTCGGTAATGAAATTTCTGAAAACAAGCCACCAAGCTTAGAGAGCACCAAGTTCAAACCTAAAGTATATATACCCTTTTTCATCAGAATGATCAAACAAGCAGGATGCAAAGTCCTCTTCTGGAATTTAGGATGTCATGACGCACGTATCAAAGACACAGATGTTTATATCCTGGAGTATGAATCCAACCCAGCCCAACCCAATCCTTTATTACAAATCAGTAACCCAGATACGCTTCCTTATTTTCATCCTTTCCCTCACCGTTAACAACCATGCAAACCTGCCATTTCCTATCCTGTCCTGCCCGTTTTCCACACCTGCAGAAAAATAGGGCAACAGTTGTCTAGTCTAAGGAACATCTGAAGAAGTTCAACAAATTTAACTTGGCCTGAGTATTTCATCAGTCACAGTGAAAATGTCTGAGATGACATACACACACACACACACACAATTGCATACACATACTAAGATAAGCAGAACAAGCAGACAGGTAGTCCAAGCTTCTTGGATGAGAAGTGAAAGGTCTTCAAAGGAAAAGCCAGAAAGTCCAGTGGCCTCTTGGAAAAGCCACCTTTGGGACAACCATGGCCTGGAGGACTGAGAATCTCCATAGACAATTAGATAGGTACATACCGCAAAATGAGGAAGGAGATCTTCCCTGTCATTCTCCGTAAAAGCTGAGATTTCAAGAGCTCGAGGACGATGATCCACCACAGCGTGAACAGAAAGAGCTCTTCCTCGACCGCGACCTCGACCTCCCCTACCTCTCCCACGAGATACACCTCGACCTCGTGTGTGCATTCCTCTCCCGCGGCCCGAGGAAAGAATGCCTCGTTTTGCTGCCTAACAATAATAAAAAGTGTTCACAGAGATCCAAATGAGATATATTTTCTATTTGCATTTTTGACTTTAGAACAATGCTCTGCAGTTAGTAATTTATAATGATATGTATAGTGTTATCATCTTTTGAATTGTAGATGGCTCTTACAGAAAGATGCCACAAGGGCTGTCTCGTGAAATTAAAGCAAAGGTGACTCAGTTAATTGGGTGGCTTTAGGTCACCCAGTCTCTCAAAAGTTTCTTGATGTGAGAAAAATTAGGGAAGAAGAAGCTAATTATGTCACACTGAAGGAAAAAGAGGGTTTAAATCTAACCACACACTTTGTCATTAATAGTTTGGTTGCTTGGTAACACGTTTTCTTAAAAGGAAGCAAATATATTCAAAATATGCGTGCTCAAATATACATGCCACAGACTGAGCCAAAATTCAACTGAACGAACTGCAAAGATATGTCTCTCTGTGTATGTGTTAATTTTTAACTTGCACTTGTCTGCTGCATAATGGATGGTTTACGAAATTAATGAAAGAAAAACCAAATGGTGCTGTTATTTGTCACTTAGATTTCCTTTATAAAACAACAGAACCCACATCAAGCTACATTTAACAAAGAACTGTTTCTGTTAATATATATTTCTAGTAAGAAAAAGGGGCAGTGAATCGTAAAGGCCAGGGAAATAAGGTTAGAGACATTTCAATACTTCTGAACACCAATAGCACCATCTATGGGTACATTGTAAAAATGCCTGCTGTTGATAGCGATTTATGTAAATTCCAAATTGTTGAAAGACAAGTGAACAAAAATATCTCAGTTCAAGACCTCCATTAAAAAGAGTTTTAAGATTGTTTGTGTTTAAAACAAATTTTGCTTTACATAGACAAGAAGTGAAACATCTTTAATGTTAACCAGCAATGGTGAAATATACTTACTTCAAGCTGTAGTTCTGTATACTTTCTCCTTAATTCAGTAACTTCTTCTCCAGCCTGCATTTTCTTATATAAGTCCAACTCTGTATCCAATAGTTCTTTCTGCATCTAAAAAAAATATGGAAACAATTTAGTATTTCATGTAGAAAAACCAGATGAAATAACTAGATCCCACAGGGTGTAACAAGGATGCTAGATAGAAGTCCCCAACAGAAATTACACACATTAGCAGAACACTACCATAATTTTTTGTTGTTGTTTTGTTAAGGTCTTGAACTTAAGATATTTTTGTTAACTTGTCTTTCAACAATTTTGTATTTAACACAATCAGTTTTAAATGCACTACTTTTATTTTTCCAGATTCTAAATTATGATCTTAGGCTAGAAATTAACTCCAGACAAATTATTTGCTTGCTTAGCAGTATTACTTCAGACTGCTTCTTCTTCTTCTTTTGGCTGTTCCCGTTAGGGGTCACCACAGCGAATTACTTCAGACTACTAAGCAAGCAAATAATTTGTCTGGAGTTCATTTTCAGCATAAAATCATAATTCAGAATCTGGAAAAATTAAAGTAGTGCATTTAAAACTGATTAAAAAGTAAAAGTATGGCAACTGTATAATGCAGAACAATTCAATAATCTACCAAGTTACAAAGCACTCAGCCAGTATTGGGAACTAGTGGGTTTAAAACCCTGTTCAAAAATTTGCATTGGAAGAAGAGATTTTTTTTTCTATTGTGCCCCCAAAGGCAAGAACAAATTGTAAGCACTCACAAATATATACATACAAACGTGGATGTTAAAAACGAAACTAGTTAAATAACAAACAGAGATAAAAGAGATCTGAAGAGAACAAAATGGGAGCCAGTTTGGTCTAGTGGTTAAGGTACCAAGATAGAAAGCAAGAGACTGTGAGTTCAAGTCCCGTCTTAGCTATGAAAGCCAGCTAGTAACTTTGGGCATACTCTCTCAACCTCAACCCAACCTTCACCACCTTGAGTATTTGTAAAAATAATAAAGGCTGGATACAAATAAATAAGTAAAAAATAAACTTTTAAAAATCTGTGTACCTGTGTCCTTGTTTTCATGTTTTTTATTACTGGCGTGCTTGTTGAGGAAACTCCTTTTAATTCATCCTTTAACTTGGTGATACTGTTGGTTAATGTCTCCAAAGTTTTCATGATTTCGGCTTTGTCTTCTAACTTCATATTTTTATTTTTCTCCAGTTTTGAAATCAGCATCTAGTGAAATTACTGTGTTAGTTACAGGAATTCTTTATGCACATTCCCCACGCACATAAAACATATAAGAATATTCATTCTAATACCAATGTGCTCTACGTTTTTCACACTGAAATCCTGGATCCAAGTACATGTTTCAATTTTGAAAACTTCGTATCGATCAACAATAAAAAGAGAGAAAGTCCCAAGATCTATTTATTGGCTTACTTTCTTTAAAAAAATGTTGAAAAATCCATTCACAAGAAACAAAATGAAACTAAAGTTCTTCCCAACTTATAAACCTTTGTTAATATCTTTCTCGTATTGAAAATATATATGGTATCTTGCTGAATATGAATATAGGTATCCCTGAGCAACTGCTTCAATGACTGTACGCAGTTATGAGAGATGAAAAAATAACTTTGCAATTTATGTCCACATTTACAATCCTTGTGGCATCTTTCTGTCATATATTTGTCCACACAATCAGTACACGTTCTCCTGTGTCTGACATATTTTTTTTCTTTCCCCCTTGCAGGCAGGCAGATTGCCTAAATAAACTAGCCCTGAGCTGCTTGTCTCTGCAGCACAGTCTGTGTCCCTAAAAAATGTTAAGTGCAAGTTAACAAACTCAGTTCTAGGACTTTAATTAGCTATTAGAACCATCCAGCTGTGCTGCTGCCCAACATTGACAAGACTCTAATTGATTTTATACTGAAGACATTTTTGCCTTCTAGGCAGTTGGTGATTTGTAGTTGCTAACTTGATAGGCAAAGAGCTGGCCCTAATGTTATTACTTTAGATCTGTTATTTCCCATTGTATGCCAGCTTACTCTCTTGTAATCCCTTCCTCTCCAATAAATGTAACTATAAACATCAATTTTTTCTTGCAAATAATCACAGTGTTGGGATGAGCATTCCAAAGGGCGGGAGAGTGTGGGAAAAGGGCTATAAGATTTCCCCTTTTGCACTGCTTCCTTTTGAGTCAAGTTCCAGAAACTTTCCAGATTGTTTGGGCTCACCCAGTGGTTTGGGGCTGTATCCGTCTGATACTGTAAAGCAAAGGAAAACTGAAATAAAATAGTAAGCACAGTTGCAGTCATATGATTTTTCACTTAGTAACTGCTTTGTTTGATGACTGAGATACCATCCCAATTACAGTTGTTAAATGGGAACTGATTATCTCTCTTTGTTCTCTGACTTTCCCATTTAACTGCCTTTACAATACTTTTTTTTTAATGACATAAATCTACCCTTATATCTTAAAGGTATATATTTGACTGTTACATTTCTATTACCTTTTGTGTTTCAATATGTTTTTCCAAGATCTCTTGCTTTTTCTTCCTCACATCTTGTTGAAGTCTTAATGCCTCCTAAAAATATAAAAATCCCAGGAAGCATCTCAAAACCCTAATACCACAATAACTAAAATGCCTCCAACTATGTATGTATAGGTAGGTGTACACACACACACACACACACACACACACACACACACACACACACACACACACACACAAAATTAAAATTTTAATGCATTAAAAAAATTATTTAAAAGAATCATTATATGTGGGAAAAGGCCCAAACCACCCTATTGTATTTTCGCTAAATTAATACACATTATAATTATCAAACAATCACCATATCTGAAGAAGGAATCTGTGCTAGACATTCTCTTCTGGTCAATGTGTGGAATATTTGTTCAACTTATAAGCAGAAACACAATAATTTAAAGGCATCTTTGGAGGAAACTAGGTCATCAATTCATTGAACAAAATCAACTATATTCAAATCCTATTATTGTAAGAGTCTATAATTTAATTTGAGATTTAAAGAACCCCTAAAAATCTGGCAAACAAAAGAACTGTCCATAATTCAAACATGTATTCTTCAACATGGGATTGCCATCATAATAGTATCATTGTGGAATTTGTGGAAAGATTACCCACCATGTCTGTTCTCTGGCTCCCTAGAAGAACTGCACAATTACCTGGATAGTTGAATTAGACATACAATTATGAGGCCACTGCTATACTTCCATGGAAGTTTTATATGTAATTACATGGATTATGTATATGTTTACTTTTCTTCTATTGTGTTCTCATCATACACTAAATAATAATAAAACCAGAAAGTCCGAGTTGCCTCTTGAAAAAGGCCCTTTGGGGGTAATTGTGGAATTGTAACTGCATTTAATATATCCTTATATCTATCTACAGTATCTATCTATCTATCTATCTATCTATCTATCTATCTATCTATCTATCTATCTATCTATCTGTGTTTTATTGTATTTCCAATCGTTTGGGATCTAGAAAATATATAAATATTATAACACAATTATACCTCATTGGATAGCTAAAATTAATATTGAAATATACCAAAAATAATGTCATTTCTAATATACTGATAATAAGATAGTAAGTCCATGAGGAAAAACAAACGAACAGCAAATAACACCAGGATTTTTATTCTATGTGATAACTGAAATCAGAGTTTGTAAATTATTTGTAATCATGATCACATGCTGTGACTGGAAGGCCACACAAATACAATTTCACATAAATATACTTGAAATAATTATATATTTATGTTAAAGGAAATTCATAGGAAGAAGGAAGTCTTCAAGTGCTCCCAATCTCCTAATCATAGTTCATAAACAATATGCTTCAACAAGAAAAATGTCCTTTACCTACAATCACATTAAATGTACCTGTTTTTTCTTCTGTGTTTCACTGGAATCTAACAGGGCAGTATTAACAACAGGCAAAGTTTTCTGAGCTGCTTTCAAAGCAGCTGGATTATATACTGTTTTTGTCAAGCCGGTAGAAGTTGACAACACCTGTAATAGAAAAATATTTCATTAGTACATAATGAAGTAGAAACTCTCACATCAAACTCATGTTACCTAGACTCACCAAAGTGTTTTCTTAGCAATCCTAGAAGTTTTCCATCTTAGTAGACAGGATCTGCTCTCTTATAAAGAACAGCCATGGTTTCAATACACATTTGGAGGTCAAAGGTTTATTAATAAAATAATAATATAATAAATGTTTATTATAATTACTAATTACTATTTTGAATACAAAAACAGTAAGACTGAGAGTTAAAGGCAGTTTAATTGAAAACTAAAGGATAATTTTAAAAGTGGTAAAATCAACAGTGCTATTGAGTCAAGATATGATTTTCATAGGTTCAAAAAACGTGTGATTTCCTCAACGTACAAAAATTGGAAATTTAAAAAAGGAGGCTGTCTTATTTATTTATTAATCAAATGTATGTAGCTGGATATCTCACTAATTTTTCTTACATCTCCTTCCATATTATATTATAATTGTGGCTTGTTAAGGGAGTTAAATAATCTCTAACAATTTCAAGAAAGGCCTTAAATACATGCTTTGATTAGACTTTGGTTTTTTTCCCATACTAATTCTCTCTTACTTGCTGCTTTTTTCTCAAAAAAGACATTGGACATTTTATCCAACTTAAATTATCCTGGATCACTATCTGCATATTGGACTCATCAACAAAAGACTCTAAACTCACAAATAAAAGGCAGTAAGCTTTTAATTTGTGGTTTATAACTATATACCCATGCTATTCAGTATCTACCTCCTCTATTATCCAATATGCAAATTCTATTAGGTAAAATAGAACTGTACTGAGGAAGAGTATCATCCCAATACTGAAAGTCACATACAGTGGGGCAAAAAAGTATTTAGTCAGCCACCAATTGTGCAATTTCTCCCACTTAAAAAGATGAGAGAGGCCTG